>JALIZH010016548.1:25000-36913 GCA_030522465.1 Rhipicephalus appendiculatus
AGTATGGGAGTGTAGGAGGGTGGGACGAATATGTCTGGCTGGCCATGACATGAACAACGTGAAAATCCTGTCGCGTAGGGCGTCGAACCCTTTCCTCAAGACACGCGTGGCCCATACCCGTATACAACATGCCGCGGCATGCGGGTATGCGCCACAGGACTCTGACTATCTACTTAGGAACGGCGGGAACAGACGCGGGTAACTTAAACGCGACAGCGTTAAGAAAAAGTCACAGTTTCGCCACTAGGGCGAAGCAATGAATGCGATAGCAAGAAATTAGTTTGTCACACGAAGAACGACAAGCAGCTCGATACTTGCAACGCGCCGCAGCAGCGCAAAGGAGGACGCTCGAAAAGGACGCATAGGTATACACAGGACAAGCGTGAACTAACAACTGTCGCCGTTGTTACGTATTTGTATTGGAGCGACGCGCTGTGAGTGTCCACAAATGCAGAAGCCGACACTGTTGTTGCTGTTGCCTCTGACATGGCCCATACCCACTCAGGGGGAATTGGCCAAGGATTGATTATATAATTATATGACTTTTCGACGCTGTTTGATACTTCTTTTTCTTTTAAAGTGCGGCACATGGAATGACCCCTCTGCGTCTCCTGCCACGCGGTGGCGTCTGACGCGTGCCCGGTGTTCTTTTGTTTCATTCTACATCATGAGTGGTACAGAAGGGAGCCACGTTTTCGTGCGCATCTCAAGGGCAGTTTTCAATTTGAAAGAAACTGTAAAAGCGTCCTGGATAGAAAACACGCTCAAGCTGTTCCGAGATCTGCGTACCGCGAGTGGCAAATGGTGCATATGAATAGCTCGCCGTTATATCGCTGGCACGAGCATGACGTGTGGCTGTGTTTGCTAGCAGGCTGCGGAGCGAGGGGTCGCTGGTTCAAACCCCCGTAAGGTGGTCTGGAATGACGGCGTCGACATGCAGACGGCGACGGCGAAAATCAGCCGAGAGTGTCCATATAATTGCTATCGCAATAAAACTGACAGCGGCAGCGTTGACCCAAGGAATGCAGATAATAAATATCAGGGAGGAATCGAAAACAAGCATTATGCATGGCAATCAACTACTCTGCCACAGAGCCAGGTCTCGGGACTGCTTTAAAAAAAAGACCCTATGTAGGCGTAATTGTGTTCGTGAAGGGTCAATTGGGGTTGTAGTGCTGACTATCTAATTTATAAACACTACATATGTGCTCCTCTGATACAGCCGTCACGTCGGGTTAACGGCAGTTGTAGTTAAGCGCCATCCGCTGAACTTGGTTTACGTAGCACTATCATAGGCTACCATCCTCGCAAACACAAAACGCTAGCTATCAGCTTACCAATTCTTCTGTTGGTTACCGCTCCTGGCATCTTTACGCAACTGTAAACAACTGGTTGTATAAAGCTTATTCCACAGTTCAACATACGTCACTACGTAAAACACTTGTACATATCTTTAGCGCCATTTTGTAACGTTTCGCTCAATAAAGAAAATTGCATCATACTCACCTTCCCTCCGCATGCTTTGCATATAACATCGATTCCCATTGTACGTGGGAATCTGCCGACAAGTTTTTTTTTTTTTTTTTTTTTTACTGTCTACTCTCTCTTGTTTCTATCGTCAGCTCCGTTATGTGTCATCTTGTAAGCTTTCTCTGGAAGAACGTTCAGACAGAGTGATTTTGATTGAGCATGCCCAAGGTTTGAGATTTTCTCAATAGCCCGTTTCGATAACGTCTTAGCTGCATCAATGCTTCAACACTCAATGAAAGGCGGTCTTCATAGAAATGCGCTGGAATCGAGAAAGGATTTCACAAATTCGTGCTTCTAAAAGACGAAAGGACGCTATCTGCATGACTCACTCTGTTTGAGAACGTGCGCGCTTGCTTCTGCATAGCGGAAACTGTATATATATATATATATATATATATATATATATATATATATATATATATATATCAAGCACGTAGGAAAAAAATTGTTCTCGGAAGGACTGCCGTTTCGGCCGCGGGACCGGCCTTCGTCGGAGGCCGGTCCCGCGGCCGAAACGTCAGTCCTTCCGAGAACAATTGTTTTCCTACGTGCTTGATATATTTTTTTTGAACTATATATATATATATATAGAAGGAACAGGAAAGAAGATGTGACTTTCGTTGGTTTGGCACTGTATATTTTCACTAACGTTTTGTCTGGTGGACCAGACTGTTTCGCAAGGAGGTCACACCTAACCCCAGTCAGTGGCGGTGCGGCTAAGAACCGTGCATTTGAAATTGTTTAGATTTGAGTTTATCTGCTGTAGTTCAGATTTCTCGCATGAACGTCTGCTGTATGAAAATATCTAATACATTTTTTGTAGTATTCGTCTAGTGTTCGTGGTTTAGGGCTTTGCGTGGTTCCATTCACAGTGACCCCTTCACCGCAAATCCAGATTTCAACATCCCCTTAGGTTTCAGACTGAGTGAAACAAAATATTAGCGCAAATTCGTACGCAAACATAAGAAGCGCATAGGACAATGGGAGAGCTTTCCCACTAAATGCAAGGCTGCGCCCTACAGGTAAGTATGCTTGTCGTCTCTTGGACGTAAAGCATGAGGATTTGGCCCACACTCTGGCACAGTTTCTTATCCAGAAATTCAGACGCCTAACACTTGCGTGCCTTGCTGGGACATTGCCAGCTTGTCAAAAAATAAGTAAATAAAATATGCTCTGGTTGTGCCCAGCGTTACGGGGTAACGAAAACGTTGCGTCGTCCAAGTTGGATGCTACGCCACCTGGTCCGGATTCAGAAGCGCAACTATCCAGTCCAACGGACCCGCGACACGGCGGAGTGGCTGAGCTTATTTGTCCCGATGTGGGAGCGGCCCGCTACGTGCTAGTTGATGCCCCGCAAGACCTCATCGAGACATACTTATTTTTTTTTTGTTGACAGTTCATCGGTTCATTATATATTCTTAACTACACCTGTGTTTATCTTGTCTCTTCTTCTTTTTTCTTTGTCTAGGTGGTTACGTTCTGGTTCACCATGCTACACCGACTAACCGGCATGTTTTAATTGATATCACAGAGATTTCGGATCATTTAGAGGCATTTAGTCAACTTAGTCAATCACAACACATGCCATGAACGTGCGCAACGATTAGAACGGCCGGATGAGCTCAGATTACGCCTGATGTGAACTTCCACGCAGTTCCAAGCACATCGAACCATAATAACGCCACAGAACACTGATAATGGTTCTCAGATTACGATACGCGCTACTGCGCGGCGGCTATTTATTTATCTGTATTCCTCTACTCCGGCCTGAATCTCGCTGGCAATGTTCGCTCGACAACCCTGAGGTCATTATCTTCTCTTGCAGACATTCAGAGTACGGACGTACAGTTCCCAGTTGCTCTCGGGCCAGAGCCCTAGCTCATTGTACGCGCTATTGTTCTGCATATGGGCCACGGTATCACGCTCTAGTTATTCGCTGCTACAATAAAAACGTGGCGTAAGTTTTCTCGTATGATCAGTGACTTCGCTTAGGACAAGCGTTTGCGCGTTTTTTTTTTTTTTTTTTTTTTTTTTTTTTTTTTGTTTGTGTATGTAGGAGTGTTCAAGCGTTCGTCCCTACGCAGTGGCTACACACAGATTACTTTCCACTCATTAACGTGCACACATTGAGGACTCCTAAACGAAAAAAGAAAGAGGAGGCGATGTTTTCGCTGACATTCGGGGCGCGTTTGAACATCCTCAGCTTGCGCAGTTCTAGCAGAACAGAGTGTAATCAACCATGAAAAGGCATCGCAGCCTTCTATTTTTTTTTTCCGAATTAGATCCGCATAACAGGCCACATAGCTCATTCCAACCACGGAGCGCAGCGTCAAACCACGCGAACCTTGTTAGTCCTGCGTCTAATCACAAGTTTTTTGATGGTATCTTCATTCGTGTGCCCTACATTGGCCACGTAGCTCGCATTTATCGCCTTCCTCGCCATCAGCAGCGACTCGCGCGCCCACACGCCTGTATTGTTCATTTTTTCGGTGCCGTACATTCTTAATAATAATATCCGGGGTGTAACGTCTCAACACCATGGTATGATTATGATAGACGCCGTAGTGGAGGGCTCCGGAAATTTCTACCCTCTGGTGTTCTTTAACGTGCACTGACATCGCACGGTACATGGGCCTCTACCATTTCGCCTGCATCAAAATGCGACCCCCGCGGCCGGGATCGAACCCGCGACCTTCGGGTCAGCAGTCCAGCCGCTACACTACCGCGACGGACGCATGGTGAATATAGTGAAAGGCTTCAAAGAGAGAGGACAAGGCCTGACTTTTACATGTGAAGGTCCTGTGGAAGTGTCCATTCAGTTCCTGGATTTGTCTTAAAAGTTTAATGAGGACCACGTTTGCTGGGAGTTTTTGCCCAGGTCCAAGAAGCCCTTGCTCCGCTATTCCTCCAGTCATTCCAAAATGGTAAAATCTGGCATCGTTCTTAACACCATTTTTTTGGGCCCTAACAAAGTCTTGTGTCCACAAAATGTCCTCCAGCCTTTTGTCTCAAGTTCAACGTCTGAAAAATGCAGCCTTCCCCCTTGATGCTATTGCTTCCGCATATTAAATGTTTTCAACAAAGTTAAAATGTACAAGCAATAACGACGTATCGCAAAATCAGGAAAGGGTTAGAGGCTAGCGGTGATTCCATGTATTCGTGGTATTTGTCACCGTATAAAAAAAGGTTCTCTATAAGTTCAATGTAGATGTCCACTTTTCCGTCAAAAATAAGTTTGACAGCCTGTGTGCCAGAATTGATAAGCTGTCCTCGAGTGTGCATATGTCGTCTAGCAGAACGTGCACAGTTACGCACAGCATGCCGTTTGTCCCTTGCAAAACCAATGTCGTTTATTCCATTCCGTTGCCATGCGGTAAGGTTCGTGTGGGGGCAAACGAGGCGTTGCCCGAACATTTGGCTGCGTGAGCACCATAGCTTTTAAAGGGTGCGCCGTTTTCCCACTTGTCTGCCCACTATGCCGCCTGTGGTTGCGCCCCAGAATTCTGCAACACGACTACCATTTATAGACACACGGATTCTAGCATAAGAGAGATAACTGAAGCCTTCGCTATCTGCAAAAACGGTGACACGTGTGTTAGCGCACCGTCGATTGCGTTACTTGATTGCGAGTTCACTTACTCGGAGAAGACGAAATGTTGTTACAAGTGTAATCTTTTTGACATGTGCATAGGTGCGCATGTTTTGTTGTTCCGTCTTCCCTTTATTTTTCTGTTTCGCTTGAATAAAGCACTGAGTTGTCAGTCAGCTCTCGTGTCCTGAATTCTTTCTGTGCCCTTCGGCTTTTGCGCTTTTTCAATATGAGCTGATGATCTCTCACGATAATTAGCAAACTATAAAATTGCCGACTGTTATGTTTGAGCGAGATATTACTTAACAGGGAAATATTGCAACATAGCTTACAAGACTTGGTTGCGTGGCTAGCCACAACTCAGCCATTCATATCTCCATTCAATTTACATTGAAGACATATTTGCAATCAAAGGCATAATCTGTCTCTGACTTTGTATCCTGTCTTAATGCAAGGCTTCCATGGGTCGCATTTTTTCCTGTTTCCTATGTTACTTATATTTTACGATACTTTCACGCTGATTTAAACATCAGCGGGTTTTTGAGTGTGCCAAATGATAACGCTTGGGTATAGATTCAGGTATCTGCTGTGTTTTATTTTTTGTTGATGTGCCCTTGAATGAATTAATGAATAAGCTTTATTTAAAGGGAGTCCGGCAGTTTCCTTCGGGTGAGGTGCGGGGAAGAGGGGATTAACCTCTGTCCCGCCCCACCCTCCGTCGATGCCTAACAAAAATTTACCGTCTCATTTCTCCCTGGCCGTTTTGTGGACAATACATCGTAAACTTTTAAAAGGAAATGTAAGTGGTTCTTACAGTTTTATATCGACACGTGGTGTTTTTATATAAGGCATTAAAAATCAATTGAAATCGTGAAGTCTCTCACGTCGTTAACATTTCACCGCATCAACTCGGCTTCATGCGTACCAAGAATGCGCCGCCGGCAGCTTCATTGAAAAATAAATGCGTCATTTAGAAATTTATAAGCTGTCTGAGTTTACCCCTTCAGAATACGATTAAAGCTGCCGTAAAAAAAATCGTCGCTAATTTCCGAGCCCCTCAAACTTTAATCAGATAGATGAAGTTCTTGTTTTTCAGTGCTATTTGATCGGCAACATTGAGTTCTTCGCTGAAAGATTGGTTTCGAGCTGGTAAGCCGAAGAGGACTAGTTCTTTGCTGAGCTGCTGTTTCGGTTTTCTTTTGTTCTTTGTTTTTCACAGTAAGACTGGTTTCACGTTTGTCACCATATGCACCAATTACGTACTGCACTCTCTGAACATTGTGCAGCGTTCAGTTAGCGTACATAGCCACAATGTGACTGGATAACATCCGTCGTGTAATGATAGTCGCGTTCTTTCAGCTCTTCTCGTCTTCGGTAAGAACTAGCCAAAGAAATAGGAATGAAACGAAACTCCCAGTCTGCAAGATAATGCGTGTGCGTGTGCGTGTGCGTGCGTGTGTGTGTGTGTGTGTGTGTGTGTGTGTGTGTGTGTGTGTGTGTGCGTGTGTGTGTGCGTGCGTGTGCGTGCGTGTGCGTGCGTGTGCGTGCGTGTGCGTGCGTGTGCGTGCGTGTGCGTGCGTGTGCGTGCGTGCGTGCGTGTGTGTGTGTGTGTGTGTGTGTGTGTGTGTGTTTGTGTGTTTGTGTGTTTGTGTGTTTGTGTGTTTGCGTGTGTGTGTGTGTGTGTGTGTGTCTTTAGCATTACTACAGAATGTGAACGTCTCCTGCTCCAAAAAGGGGGGGGGGGGTGATTGCCTATTTGGCAAGAAGGCCGAAAACGTCCTTTTCAGATCTCCCATAGCAATTACCCTTGACAAATGGCTCATGGGTCATTATTCCCCTCCCAGAATGTTTTCTTGTTTAGCCGGTAACCGACTTTGCGCCTCCTTAGAAAGAGACATTTGCCTTTAATATAAAAGAAATTAAGAAGTTTTAGATAAATGAGGACAAATGATGTTTATGAACGCACCGCGTCTCAGCAGAAGCGAGGGACGATCGGTGAGATTGCAATATCGTGAGTCCGCCACCATGCGGCGTAGTAAATTGCTTTGGTTTTGTGTGATACCTTTCACGCTAGGGTGGAGAGGTAATGAAGCGTTTGAAGCCTAGCTTTCTTGTGTCCTATGGCTGGATTGGAACAAATGATGAAACGAATGAAAAAAATTTTATTCCACTGATCCCAGAGGGGAAGGCGCGGCGGCAGGCAAAAGTCCCACTGATGCAGCTGTATAGCGTGTGTTTTTGCGAAAGGTGCATCGTCTGCTGTTCTTTATCACTGAAGCAGCCTTTTCTTATCTATAGTACATTAATCCTCACCGACAGAGCAAAACACGTAAGCATTATGCTTCTCTCAGCATGCGATCACAATGCTTCTGGTACGCTCAGCCATCAAGCCTCCTTATTGGTCGTATCTACGAGTAGACAGTGAAATTGCTACGGATATTAGCATACTTTAGAGTGATTACCCTATGAATGAATTAACCTTGTATGATTAATAGTGAAATATGAGCAACTTAGGAGGAACAACGATGCTATGAAGCTAACAGGTGCGTAGTTTCTGCTCCGTATTGTATGAGTAAATTTCTCAAATGATGGGATCACACAAAATCATGCAGAGTTGATGTGATCGCACAAAATCGCGCGAGTCCTCTACAAGCACTTTATCGATGAACCTACGTGACTTCTTTTTCTATTTGCCTCATCTAGTGCCATGTCTGTCGCAACCCGACTTCCCATTTTGACCATCTAGATGAGTGTATCTTCCCGTGTTTCGTTCGCCGACTGATCCAGGCACTTCCTACCAGGCCGTTGTAGATAACATATGTGTACGCCGTTGGTAGAGCTATTGAGCGTACTTCCGCATTTTAGCGAACGCAAGGATAAATGGAGAAGTTCGTCTTGCTTGTAAACTAATGCACTACGGTTTTTACTGGGGTTGGGGATGCGGGATTCTTGGTTACGAGTTCAGTGGACAAAAGGTCATGGACAAAAGGAAGTCTGTGTTTTTTTAGCAGTAGTTCCGTATATCTATCAGGTTTCGCAGAACCTCGAAAAAATAGCAGCCAGAGTTAACACTCGTGTTATTTTTACAGCCCCTTTGAAACTCGGTAAATTGTGCAAAAAACGAAGCATAGTAGGCGAGCTCGGCAGGGATGCCCCCAAAAAGGACAAAAAAATAGCTTTTTGTTCAGTGTGAGACATGCGTAGTTTACCACATTGTTCTATCCTGTGGCTGCGTTTACATTGGGCAGACCAGCCGCTGCCCAAATGTCCGGCTGAGTGAGCATTGTAACCAAGTCGGAAAGAAACCACCTGACGGTTTTCTGGCGCAACACTGCCAGAGTTGGGCATGCAAACGAAATGTTCAAGACACTTTTGATGTAAACGTTGTCGGCAGCAGGAACCGCTCCGAAATCACTAATCACAGAAGCAGAGCAAATAGATAATTTCGGCGACGCATGCGTTAGCCAACCCTCACTGTCTGTGATCACAAAGGAAGTGCATTTTCTGCGCTTATATGTTAAAAGCCTGTCTTTGAGTTGCATATGCACCCTGTTTAACTCTTCGAGGCAAGCGTATCAATGGCGATATTGCTGTTTTTTAAAAGCGTTCACGGGAATCTCGAGCGCGAAATAGGTATATCAGTCGGCAGATGAAGGAAATAAAGTATTGTTGTTAGTAGCGTCATTGTGTGTACGCCTCTTCCTTTTGTCCGCGTCCTTTTGTGCGCTCAACTCGCACAAGTTACACATGGGCCCTGCAACATCCTACAAGTAATTATCGAATGACCCCTCACGGCCGTCGTTTGTTGCCTGATGAATCTACGCCGAAAAGATATTTAGAATTCGCCAAGTGTCAGCAGAGTTAAATAATTGTCGAACGCTTTTAGTGCTATGTTTCTTCCTACGTCAGACTAAGCCGGCTAAAAGCCACATGAGGGGAGGGGTACACTCTAAGCACGGTAACGTTTACTAAAGGTGCACAATTTCACAAATTTGTGTACTTATAAAATAAAAAGTTATCTAGTAACCTTTGCAAAATTAACCTTTATTAAAAATGCACAAACTTACTTTTAAGACAGACGTCACAGAAATAACCTTTAGCACTGGTTCACAATATCGAGCGTTCTCACGTAAAAATAGAGGTTACTTTGCACAGTACACAGTATACTGTTCACACAAAACGGCTTGCAGGAGATTTTATACGGCCACCGCTCTGCGCCTCTTCTTTCCTTCGCTCTTCTTTCTTCGACGCATTCCAGGAGGTTACGCTCATCGCATGCATTGATCAGCCAGGTGTGCCGCAGCAACGGAAGCACGGCTTTCCACTCTTTCGGACTTCTTGCTGCGCGTGCCTCGTGTTTTTTTTTCCGCAATTCCTTGTGCGGTTTTAATAGCCATCTACATGCAAATTGTAATGCTTAATCTTATACGTAATTGGATCAAGAGAGGATACTTGTCTGACGCACATGGCACAACTCATAATTAAGAATATCTGTCAATCACCTGATCTTCTTAATTGCTCGTTTATGGGCAGACCCCATTTGAACGACTCGATGCTTGTGGTGGAAGGTGTGACGTTATGATGCATGCGAGTTCTAAGCCAACTCCAAAAGACATTGTTTTCTGTTTTTTCGTGGGATGAGGAAAACGTACATCTCTTGCCACAGACACCGCAACTGTTGTGCTCTGACATGTCCCAGAATTATTCCAAAGCTCCAGCGTGTGTATTAAGAAAGGGGCAGGCCACATGACATGCTCCGTGAACGTTCTCGTCACTCTGTGTACATATGTGTACACAGCATAATAAAGGCGCAGAAGAAAGTACGAAAGATTAGGCGTGCGCACGCTTCTTTTGCTAGGCGACACTTGGCTGGGCCGATCATGCGCGGAGTAACTGTTCCGGAATGTGTCGAAGAAAGAAGATCGGAAGAAAAAAAGAGGCACATACCCTTTGTTTGACGACACCTGGGTTGGTGAAGCATAGGTAGAGCGGTTACACTGAATGGAGCCCCCTGCAAATAACGTGTGATCAGAATCGTGCTTCTCCTTAAGTTTACTCATGTGTGCGGCATACCATACCTGCTGGCACGTTGCGCATAAGCAAGAAGATGAAACCCAGAGGGCAGCCAAAAAGAGGGTGATTTTCAGTCCTTTACTTTTGTCGCTTAGGCTGTGTGTGGAATGTTTGCATTTCTGTAATGCTAAGAACTCACTCAAACCATTAACACATACGTGCAGCATATATAACAATACGCGTGCAACTCCTCCTACTTTCTCCTTTGCTGTGACCCAAATGCACTTTCTTTATTTTGTTCAGGTGATATGCTTTTTAATGGTTCAACAGGCATCTGTGGCACAGTTGGAAAAGATAGAAGCCTTTGCCCACAATATCACACGTAGGGTAAGGTGGGGCAAAATGAGACAAAGTTTGAAAATAGTGAATATTTATTTTTATTTCACTCTTTACCCTTAAACGACAATGCAGAAACTTTCCTTTGGGTACAAGGTATGTGCTACACAAATATGACCATGTTGCCACTGCTAAAAAGTTTATTTTAAAAAGAAATAAAAAATGCACCAGATGTCTCATTTTGCCCCAACCTGCGGGGCAAAACGAGACAGTGTGAAAAAAAATTTAACCCTTCAGTTTTCGCAGTAGAAGCACTTGAAATTAAACTCCGTGGGCCCTCACGCAGCCTTCATGACCCCAGTCCTTGCACTCCACGCATTGAATCCAGACAGAATCCGGTGCTGTTTTGCTCCAAAACTCCTTGCAGATCAAACACCACCAGTCTTTCTTTGTGCTATTGTTGTATTTTGTTGAAAGCTTGCACTTCATTGGATTATTCAACGATTGGACGCTAGATATAATCTGACGCATCTTCTTCGCCTCCTTTTGCCGTTTTGGTGCAGAACTGCACGGGCGTTTCGTGGCTTTCAGCTTCGTCAGCCGCGCTTCGTGAGGCGATGAATTTAAAACTGTGCTAGATTCGAATTTTCTAGCACAAATTTGGTATTGAAGGAAAACTCGATGGCGAGACGTGTTTGTGAACAGCTTGACTTGGAGATTCTTCCAAATTTGCGTTGGCCTCTTGAGAGCATCCTTGGGAACGCGAAAAAATCTCGATGCAGCACGAATGGAGTGGGTGTCCTGAACAGCAGTCAGTGCTTTTTCACGTCGTTTTCCTCCCAGGAAGCTTTATATGATATTCTCTTGTGCGTCCGAACCTTCCTAAACAATAAAATATAATATATAATGAGTGTAAGTAAGCGGTTCACTTAATAAGACACTCTCTAAGGCCCTTCAATGCCTTTTTGTCGCGTTTTGCCCCCCCTCACATGCCCAAATTCAAAAAATTTTCCGCTTTGGCCCCCGCGCACCAAGTGAACTGAAATTTTGGTGGTATGTAGCTAGTAGTATATAGTAACAATATAAATACTTACGTTGTTGTAATGACGCCAGAGTAGCTTCATGCACGGATCCAAAAATTTGGCCGAGAAGAATTTCGCCCCTTTTTGACGGGTCACGAACACACTGACACCGGCCGCGTAATTTTTCCCACGCGAACGCTGTGAGCAATCATCAACTTTTACACATAAAAAGTTGGACAACCACCAGCACCTCTCGCTGACATATAGAAACAAAGAAAAGTGCTTTCTGTATTAGTTATAGAGGTCGGCAAAGCCAAAATGTCGCGTTTTGCCCCGTGTCTCATTTTGCCCCGCCTTACCCTAATTGCTTTTTTTTAAAAAAAATATGAGTTTTTTTTTTTTTTTGCGTGGGTGCAAAACACG
>JALIZH010016549.1:0-26979 GCA_030522465.1 Rhipicephalus appendiculatus
GAGCCCATATCAGATTGGATTTAGAACTGGATGTTCCATATGGGATGCACATATTGATTTAGAGGAAGGTATTAAGCTTGCTCGTCACAGGCGGCACTATGCAGCATTAGTAACTTTAGATTTGGCCAAGGCATACGACAGTGTAGAATACGTCACCCTGCTCAATTCATTAGAAAACTTAAACTTCCCGCGATATATTATTAATTGGCTGTATGAATTTTTAAGGGATCGGAAATTTTATTGCTCTCAACGTGGCTTATCTTCCCCAAAATATCATCAGTCCAGAGGGGTCCCTCAAGGTTCCGTCCTCTCTCCCGTTTTATTTAATGTTTTATTAAGCTCAGTTCCGTCTCATAATAACGTCAAAGTGTACGTATATGCAGATGACATTGCATTCTTCTCCTCTGCATGTGATATTCACTCACTGCAGGCAGCATTACAATCATATTTAGGAACTTTAGAATCATGGTTTCAACAGATTCGAATGACCCTAAACGTTAGCAAAAGTTCAGTGATTGTGTTTCCTTTGAACTCGCCAGTGAGCATTGCTCTTCAGTATCGACAAGAGGTAATTCCCCAAAATGACTGCGTTAAATATTTAGGAGTGTTTTACGACGAAAAACTAAGTTGGCGAAATCGTATTGAATATATTAAATCTAAGGCAACTCGTGCTGTTGGAATAATTCATAAACTTGGTCGACACCCCACTGGTCTACGCAGGGACACTCTAATTCTGATTTATCGTATGTATGTTCGTCCGATTCTAGAATTTGGTTGCGTTTTATACTCAGGGGGGGGGGGGGGGGCAGCATACAAAATTAATCCCCTGGCTCTTGTAGAGCGAGAGGCTCTTCGCAGTTGTCTAGGGGTGCCGAAATTTACTGCGAACATAGACCTTTTTTAACGTGGGCGCCGCCATATTGCTTAGCGGGCGCCGCCATCCCTCGTCTGGCAACTCTTCTGGCATGTGCGAAGCTCCACGGTTGCATGGTAGGTATACGTGCGGCCGCAGTTTTAGTCGTTTTTTTTTTAGTTCTGACGCGGTGCATTTCGATTGAAGTGGTGCAGGTTCTCTAGAGAATTAGTCTGTGAGGCATTTTGAGTATGTTTAAGCCGTTGAGAGTCTATTCTATGATTATACGGTGCCGCGAACGAGTTCCACTTGGTGGATGCAGCACGACTTTCTGCTCGAAGAACGCGCAATATTTTCAGCTCTTTCCTTTCCAGGAAGAGCAGCAACACTTCGAGGGCACAGTTAATTTTTTTCTCGCGCTGTAGGTATCGGCTTTTCTAACGCGATTTGTTTACGCCACGCCGTCGCATCGGCTACCGCTCTTACATGAAGCCGTGTATTGTTTAGTGCATGGCTAGTTCCATTTCATGGCACGGACGGCTTTGTTTGCTGCCTTGAAACTTATCTCGATTGTTTTTCAACTCAATCCAGATAGCGCTTGATCACGATCGAAATTGCGCCGTGTGTCTCTGCACAACAGACTGTTTGGCGACCTACTCTTCGTTTCTTCGTAGGCACCAACTCTTGCTTTACTATTCGTCGCCGTGGTACTTTGACCTGCGATAGATAGAAATGTTACATGGGGCTG
Organism: Rhipicephalus appendiculatus; assembly: GCA_030522465.1. Taxonomy (NCBI): domain Eukaryota; kingdom Metazoa; phylum Arthropoda; class Arachnida; order Ixodida; family Ixodidae; genus Rhipicephalus; species Rhipicephalus appendiculatus. Next base: position 1,602 of record JALIZH010016549.1, read on the forward strand.
TTTATCGGATAAAAATATTGTCATTGTTGGAATAGCCGTATAGGCTACGTACCTTCCGTTCATAGCCGAGCTCGAGCATCGGCGTCGATCGCGGCCATTGCGCTTCATTCGCCAGAAAGGAAGTGTTCTGAACATACCCGAGAACACGCGGAAGGCACAAAGTTTTTCCTATTTAAGCTTGCAAGCCATAAACGCCACTGCTCCTCATCAATAGGAAAACGATTTAACTTGAAGAGTCCGCAGCCGCAAAGACTCCGTGTCTGGTGATGCACTTCGCATTTTTCTCCCGACAGCAGTTTCCTTTTTCTGTAGTTGTTACTACACCCAAAAACAGCACAGTAGTTCCCTGTTGACATATTACTTGCCGGCATGGCAATGAAAAAGAGAAGAATCCGCAAGTTGACCTACAACACGCAAAAATTCCTCGACAATGACACACATCCCAGCGTCAACACACGCACTCCAAGCCAGCGAGCACGAGCCAGAAAGGAGGAAAGCGCTGTTGCCAGACCTGTCCTCCTCGCCCGTTAAAAAGGTCTATACCAAGAAGCCCGAATCCCCACTTTAGCTTGCAGATTCCGCATTCTCACTGTCAAAATATATTTAAAAATTTATACATCTTCACTGAGACGATCAGAGTTTATATTCATTTCTGAACCAAGAACATTTTTTAATGAGCCATCGTCTCGGGTATATAGGCCTCAAATATTGTTTGTGCAAGATCAACTAGAGCCGTTAAATGTTAACATACGTGACATCGTTCCAAATGACTCGGTGGCAAGCACAAAAATTGAATTTGATGATATATTCCCTTCAAATTCCAAACTTCTTCCTTCCAAATACCTAATAGGCTTGTTGGAAGACCATCTACTTCAACTGGGTATTCGCAATGTTATTGCTACCGATGCATCCATGAGTGAAGAGAAAGCGGGTGTAGGCATTTTCTCAGATGCTTTATCTTGGTCATTCTCAGTGCGTCTTCCGGATTATACCCCCCATATTTGAAGCAGAGCTCCTCGCAATTATTTTAGCCCTTCGAAAACTCTCAGAAAATGATTCGGCGGTTGTTGTACTTACTGATTCGCTCTCTGTATGCAAATTTCTAGCTACAGCATCCCCTTCCGAGCCTTCAATTTGGAATGCATTTGCGTCATTTATCCCTAAAAACTTGTGTACAGTGCGGTTGGTATGGGTGCCACGCCATCGTGGCATATTTGCAAACGAGATGGCAGATGCACTTGCTCGGTGGTCTCTTAATGGTCCGGTAATGTCCATTGTACCTGATACTGGTTTTATAACTGAATCCAGATATAGAAAATATACCTTACTTCAAGACACCATGAAAATGAGGTTACCAGGTCAAGAATATGGTCACCTTTCCTTTTCTTGGGATAACAAATGGTGCCCCACTCGTAAATTGGAAGTATCCATCACAAAATTTCGATGCCGGATTCCTCCTCTTAATTTTTACTTATACAGGTCTGGTCAGGTGCCGTCTCCTTTATGCTTTTACTGTCAAGAGCCTGAAAAAATCGAACACTTTTTAATTTCATGCCGCCGCTTCGTAAACCTCAGGAAAAAACATCTCGAAATTTTATTCCGAAAATTAGGAATTTCTCTTAAGTCTGAAAACATTCTTTCCCTTGGGGCTTCTTCTCTGGGCCACAGCAACAGGAACATCTGCATTGCCGTCTGCGAATTTCTTAGAGACTCAAAAAGAATCCCGTGTTAAGTTTTTCCCAATCAAAATTTATTACTTTGGACTTCTCACTAATTTGTTAGCAATCTATAATATAATCAACAATTCTATATACCATTTATGACCAGTTAATTATTTTCCTCCAATAAAATTCTAAATTACTCCCTCATTAACCGCCGGTTAATGGCCAATCCCCCGTAGTGGGTACGAGCCATATATATGGGAACAAACAAACAAACGAACAAACAAACAAACAAACAAACAAACAAATTTCCCCCTTGATGGAAGCGGCCAGCCTGGCCGCGAATTACACTGTGGAACGCAGATGAAAGGGCTTGAGACGTGAAACGTGCACGACCTCTGGCCCGCGGCAGCGTTGGTCAGTGGGGCATGAACAGGTGTGACGTGGTAGTTCACCGGCAAGGTCTGGTCTATCACTTTGTAGGGGCCAATATAGCGGGACTCAAGCTTTTCGCATAAACCAGGTGTTCGTGCAGGCGTCCGATTACGTAATCTACAGGGCGATAGAGAACGACGCGGTGAGTGGCATCAACGACGTTTGCGATCTTCTTGGCTAGCTTCGGTGTTTGTACGGGCGCGACGACGGGATTGGGCAACACGGTACACCAACTGGTCGCAAACCGTGAATGGTGAAGAGTTGATGGGGCCAGAGAGGAAAGAAACGTCGAGTGATGAGGTTGGTTGGCGTCCGTATACTAAGAAAGATGGAGAGTAGCCTGTGGTTCGTTGAGCAGACGTATTATACGCAAATGTGACAAATGGGAGAACACTTACGATGGTCAGGTTGGATATGCATCGACAGCATGTCGCACAGAGTGCGATGAAATCTCTTCGTTGAACCATAGGTTTGTGGGTGGTAGCTAGATGTCGTCTTATGAACTGCGTTTCATGCTTGGAGAACTTCACTGAGCGTGCTTGAAAGAAATGCCTTGCCTCGGTCGCTCAAAAGAACGGGAGGGGCCCCGTGGCGTAGGTAAATAGCGTTCAGAAAGAAGGTTGCTACTTCGGGAGCAGTTCCTGAAGTGATCGAGGCCGTCTCAGAGTACCAGGTCAAGTGATCAACCGCGGTTACGGCCCATCTATTGCCGTCTGGGGTAGTTGGGAGACCCGAAGAGGTCGATTCCGGCGACAGAGAACGGCTCTGCTGGGCAAGGAAGTGGTTGCAGTGTACCGACTGGGGCACTAGTAGGCTGCTTGCGGTGCTGGCAAAGTGCGCACGAGGCAATATATTTAGCTACGCTCGTGAAAAGACCTGGCCAGAAGAATCAACTGCGGATGCGCTCGTGGGTTTTGTGGTAACCAAAATGTCCTGACGTTGGGTCGTCGAGTGAAGCCCGCAGAACTTCAGCGCGAAGGGCGCACGGTGCGACGGGAACCCATCGATGGCCTTCCGGGTGAAAAATATACCGGTAGAGTACATCGTCTTCGAAATTGAATAGCTTGAGCTGTTTCCGTAGCCTGGCATTAGGGGAAGACGAAGCACCGCTTAGGCGACTGATGATGTCAGTGCAATAAGAATCGGCACGCTCGTGAGTGGAAAGCACTGAAGTGCGGGTTGATGAAGTCAGGGAAGAAATGGATGTAGTCGACGACGCGTCCTCCGCGTGACCGATTTGACAAGGTGACGTGACGTGCTCCGATGACGGCGGCAAAGGGCATCGGGACAGAGCATCGGCATCTTGGTGCTTTCTTCCGGTCTTGTAGATGACGTCAAAGTCATAAGCTTGTAATCGGAGAATCCAGCGGCCGCGGTGGCCCGACAAGTTTTTGATCGTCGACAGCCAGCACAGCGCATGGTGGTCTGTCACAACAGTGAAATGCCGACCATGGATGTACGTGCGAAATTTTTGGATGGACCAGACAACAGCCAAGCACTCTTGCTCGGTTATCGAGTACCTCTGTTCTGCAGAGGTCAGAGTGCGGCTTGCATACGCGACAACTTTCTCGCGTAATTCACGGTCACGCTGTAAGTACGGCGCCAATTCCTTGCCCGCTAGCGTCAGTATGTAGCAAGGTGCCTTGTCATCGAAATAACGAAGAACCGGTGGGGATGTCAGGGCTCTCTTTAGTTATTGGAAAGCGGCTTCGGAATGATCATTGCAATCGAAGGAACCGGTACTAGCAAGGAGCTTGTGCAGCGACGAGGAAATGGAGGCAAAGTTTCGGATGAAGCGTCGAAATTATGATGCGAGTACTGGAAGCTGCGCAGTTCCTTTGCACGAAATGGGCGTGGAAAGTTGAGTACTGCGGAAATTTTGTCCGGATCGGGCTGGATGCCACCTTTGTTAACGAGATGTCCGAGAACTTTGATCGTTGTGCCACCGAAGTGGCACTTTGTGTTTAGTTGAAGTCGAGCATTGGGGAGACATATGTCAGCACACTTCATCTAGGCGTCGCAGACGGTCAGCAAAAGTGGAGGAAAGCACGACGATATTGTCCAAGTAGCATAAACATGTTTTCCACTTGAGGCCGCGAAGGACAGTGTCGATCATCCTTTCAAATGTGGCACGGCCATTACACGCCGAAGGGCATTACGTTAACCCATTAGTGCCCACTGTACTTTAAAAAGTACACTTCCTTTTTCGGGCATAGCAAATAAAAGACAAAATATTCTGATCTTGCCATTACAATTTCTGAAGCCAAATGTTGCAGCAAGAAAATGCTAATTTGGAATATTGACTCGGTTATGTTTTTTCTGTTTTATGAGTCGTCAAACTTTAGGAAAATGAGAGCCTGTTAAACGCACGTGGTCAGTACTACTTTTTCTAAATTAATTTGAAGTTTTACATCTTATATGCTTAAAACGTATTTGCGGGCTAGTTGGTAAGTCATAATGGCATATGGCAGCGCACACCAGGTAAGACAACGATCACGCACACAGAGGGCTTGTGTCGCTTGTGTCGTCCCTCTGCTTGTGTCGCGCTTGTGTCGTCCCTCTGTGTGCGTGATCGTTGTCTTACCTGGTGTGCGCTGCCATATGCCATTATAACATCTTATATGTTGAAAAAACGGACTGCTTCTGCTTCAGGAAGAGCAATTCAATCCCTGCAAAGCGCGAGAAGCCTATACAGTGCATAGTTTTGCCGTGAGGAGTTATCAAATGTTGCTGTACTTTATTTAGTACACTGGGACTTCGTGGGAGCATACATGTAACTCTTTTGTTGTGCGTTGCATCATAGATTCAACAGGATTTTTGTTGTTGTGAATGCCGTTTTTTTCGGTTATCTCAGACTCATGAGGCTGCGAAAGATGTCGCTGTGAATATACGAGAGCCTCTTCATGTTTTAATTGGCGATTCTGACCCTAGCATGGGAACTTAGCAGGATGAGGGCAGTGGCGACGGTACGAATGGATGCTCTCTGCTAACGACAAAAAAACATGAAACGAAAGGAACGTGGGTAAGATAACTTCTGTTTTGACCCAGGAAAGCAGATTTGTTTCGAAAATGGCAAAGACAATAGCATAATTGCTATGCTAACTAAAGGCTACACAGTTGAGTCACTATGCTCTGTATCGTGATGGCCATTCACTGAAAAGAAGAAAAAAACGTAGTGCCACTGTCTTCCTTCTTCATCCGCAGTAACAATGTCATGAGGGGGGTTTGAGCTCTACGATCAAGCTGCGAATGACTAGAGAATTTTCATCCCTGAGAAAAAGTGGTACCAGCCCCTATTTACCCAGATGATCGAAATAGCCGCAGACAACGCATAAAGGGTCTGCTACCACATTGTAGGTTTTAGCAGACCCACTACGCGTTGACTATTGTCCTTTAGTCGCATAACAGCAAAACATTGACTGTGCCTTGTTGTACCAAGAGAAGTATCAAAGCTCTCCAGATTCCACTGGGCTTGCTATTACCCACTATCCATACGGACATTTTCACAAGAAGCCGGCAAAACAGTTGAATTCTGCCAAAATACATCGAAATGGTGTGGCGAAAAGCGTGACGTTACACTTTCCCTAAAGCACTGGTCCTTGATTAAGTTGCATGGGCCAAGATAACTTTGTTATTCGTTTCGCAAGGGCCCAGCGTACTCGCCATTCTTGCATCAAGTCACCTTGCCCGTTGCTATCTCGAAGGCTCAGCGTACTTTTTATAGTACAGTATCATAACTCCTGAAGAAACACACGTAACTCTATGAAAATCTGCACGTGTGGTTATCTGTTGTGATTAATTAAATAAGCACAATGTCAATAAAATCGGACCAGTAGTTCTTTCGTGGTCCGTAATGGGTTAAACTCGTAAAGGCCATCCGGCGTAGAAAAGGCGGTCTTTTCTTTGTCCGCTTCGTCCATTGGAATTTGCCAATATCCTGATCGAAGGTCAAGGGTGGAGAAGTACCCCGAGCTTCTCGGGAACACGACTTTGCTCCGAGCTCACAGTACGGCGCTCACGACAGGAGGACAGTGAGGAGTGTGCGATAGCAGCGCTGATAAAAACGGTTACAAGAACGAGCATGGCGTCACAAACGCATGCGCGGCTTTTGCGGCGGTTTTCGAAGGAACACCGTGAGCGAACGCGTCAGCGCTGCCACTCAGTCAACATTTCAACAGCGCAGCGACGTCAGCGTGGTTGCCGTGCTATCTTTTAGCCAACTGAACATCGCTCCTCCCACAGGCGCGTTCGTGGGAGTTTGTCATCTTTCGGGCAAGTTCTTTCGTTCCACCTGCAGCACGGAAATTTCCACTCTCGAAGGCGACAAGGGCGCACTCCAGTGCAGCTCGTTTCGCTTCTATTGAATATTACAGGTAAATAAATGGACAGGTTACTGCTACTTACATTACAAGTCTGAAGATTTTTCTGCAGTAATGAATCGGTCGAAACAATGTCTCCACAAACAAGTAAATAGTAACATTTAGTAAATGTTAATAGTAAATTTGATTTTCCATTTTGATTATTTTCCCCTAAATATGGCTTTTATTGTTAATTATATAAATATTCACATCGTCCTTTCAAATAAAAAAAAGAAGAAAGCGCGAGCGTGGGCCACAGCACCGGGCCAGGGAGCTTAACCTGACAGCACTCGGCACTAGCTTCCAACAAATCGACATAAATAAATAGAGTCCGCCTCAGTGGATCAGTGGCTAGGGTGCTCGGCTGCTGACCCGAAGGTCCGTGTACTGTGCAATGTCAGGGTTACTTCTGACCAGACAGGTCGAAATTTCCGGAGCCCGGCACTGCGGCGTCCCTCATAATCGTGTCGTGGTTTTGGGACGTTAAGCCCCACATATTAAATAAATGATAGTAGATGATCGAGACTCTTTGTTTACATTAAATTTTAGAGCGCAGCGTAATGAACATTTACATTGGCAACAGTAGTAACCCGTCGCATTTCAGAAAACTTGCGCTCTTGGTAATTTTTGAAACGAAAAGCACATTTCACTTTCATATTTCGTTTCTGATCTTTGAAAGGGCTTCAAATGTCAGAGTTGCGCTTCCCGCGAGTGCGCGATACTTAACCGTCAAGCAATTCAAATATGAATTTCGAAAGCTAATCTCAAGGGAGGACACTTGCAAGGGGCGTCGCCACCTCCCAGCCTTAACGCAAAGGGTGTGGTACGACCCATACCCCTTATTTGCGCAAAGCCACTGGTCTTAGAACAAAAAAAAAAGCCCTTTACACTCAACCTTTGATTTATTATTATTATTATTTTATTATTATTATTATTATTATTATTATTATTATTATTATTATTATTATTATTATTATTATTATTATTATTGTTGTTGTTGTTGTTGTTGTTGTTGTTGTTGTAGTTGTTGTTGCTGCTGCTGCTGTTGTAGAGCGTGGCCTCCGCGATTCGCGCAGCCGGAGCTAGTCGCGGAGGCCATGTTTAGAGCATAGTGCTTTAGCTGAAGTCGGGGGTACAGTCGTTAGACAGGACACTGGTAAGCTATCCCAAGAGACGAAAAACCTTATTAAGAAACGTCAAACCATGAAAGCCTCAAATGCAACAGACAAAATAGAGCTGGCGGAGCTTTCCAAGTTAATCAATAGGCGTAAAGTAGCCGACATAAGAAAGTATAATATCGAGAGAATTGAGCATGCTATTAAGAACGGAAGAAGCCTCAAATCTATGAAGAGAAAACTGTGCATAGGCAAAAATCAGATGTATGCATTAAGAGACAAGGAAGGCAAGGTCACAACCAATATGGATAGAATAGTTGAGGTGGCGGAAGAGTTCTACAGAGATCTGTACAGCAGCCGAGACAGTCAGGATGATAACGTAAGAAGCAGTAATAGCCCAGAGGAATCTGACATCCCACCAGTATTGACAGGAGAAGTAAAGAAAGCCCTAAAGGGAATGCAAAGAGGCAAAGCCGCTGGTGAGGATCAGGTAACATCAGACCTGTTGAAAGACGGTGGAGAGATTGTGTTAGAGAAACTGGCCACCCTGTATACGAAGTGTCTCTCTACGGGGACGATACCAGATTCTTGGAAGAACGCCAACATCATCTTGATCCATAAGAAAGGGGACGTCAAGGACCTGAAAAACTACAGGCCCATCAGCTTACTGTCCGTTGTCTACAAGCTATTTACAAAAGTAATTGCTAACAGAATTAATACGACATTAGAGTTCAATCAACCAAAGGACCAGGCAGGATTTCGTACAGGCTTCTCAACAACAGACCATATTCATACTATCAATCAGGTGATAGAGAAATGCTCGGAATACAACCAACCCCTATACATAGCCTTCATAGATTACGAGAAGGCATTTGATTCGGTGGAGACATCAGCAGTCATTCAGGCACTGCGGAACCAGGGCATCGACGAAGCCTATATAAACATAATGGAAGAAATCTACAGCGGATCCACAGCCACTATAGTACTCCATAAAGAAAGCGACAGAATCCCAATAAAGAAGGGCGTACGGCAGGGAGACACGATCTCTCCAATGCTATTCACCGCGTGTTTACAGGAGGTTTTCAGGGCCCTAGATTGGGAAGAGTTAGGGATAAGAGTTAATGGAGAGTATCTCAGTAACCTGCGATTCGCTGATGACATTGCATTGATGAGTAACGCGGGAGACGAATTACAGCTTATGATTACTGAACTGGATACGGAAAGTAGAAGAGTAGGTTTGAAAATTAATATGCATAAAACTAAAGTAATGTGGAACAATCTTGGCACAGAACAGCGCTTTGCAATAGGTGGCGAGACACTGGAAGTTGTAAAGGAGTACGTCTACTTAGGACAGGTAGTAACCGCGGAGCCGAACCATGAGAGTGAAATAACTAGAAGAATAAGGATGGGATGGAGCACATTCGGCAAGCATTATCAAATCATGAATGGTAGTCTACCACTATCCCTCAAGAGGAAGGTATATAACAGCTGCATCTTACCGGTACTTACCTACGGAGCAGAAACCTGGAGACTTACAAAGAGGGTTCAACTTAAACTGAGGACGACGCAGCGAGCGATGGAAAGGAAAATGATAGATGTAACCTTAAGAGACAGGAAGAGAGCAGAGTGGGTCAGGGAACAAACGGGGGTTAAGGATATCATAGTTGAAATCAAGAAGAAGAAATGGATATGGGCCGGGCACGTAGCACGTCGGCAGGATAACCGCTGGTCATTAAGGGTAACTGACTGGATTCCAAGAGATGGCAAACGCGTCAGGGGGAGACAGAAAATTAGGTGGGTAGATGAGATTAAGAAGTTTGCAGGTATAACGTGGCAGCAGAAAGCACAGGACCGGGTTGATTGGCGAAACATGGGAGAGGCCTTTGCCCTGCAGTGGGCGTAGACAGGCTGATGATGGCTTTAGCTGAATAATAAAAACAAGTCGCTAAGGCCATGTTTTTGCTGGCTACATGCATTAGGGGGCCAAATATTTACCGTAAACACAATGTTTTTGGATGCGATTCTGCTTTAGCATTTCACCAGTACTGCAGCAGCAGTAAAAACGAAAAAAAAAAAAAGCGCACGCCTTTGTCACTTTCCCGCCACTGCGACGGCATTCTCAGGAGCGCAAAAGCCCGATCTTGGAGGCTAAAACGAGCTGCACGGCTGTGACTCATGGCTGCAATGAATCCGTATATACCAGTCTTTTCGCTCTCTGTTTCCCTCTGTCATTTTTTGTAAGTACACTACCATCGTTTTTTTTTTTTTTTTTTCCTCAACTGCTTACAAGTCCCTACCAGCGCTTCTCGCCCGGCCACACAGCGGCGGTTAACTGAACCAATCTCATAGCCAGATAGGGGAGGATGCGGCGGTTGATATAAAAGACAACCGGGCCGATTTGCTTGTCTCAGTTCTTATCTGGCTTTTAAGCATCGCTTCACACCGGCACATTCATTCGAGGGATTCCTGAGCGCCGACAAAAAGAGGTGCGTTCGTTCTGCATCGAGCATTTAAGTCGTCTCTTTGAGCGACACTGATGTGCATTTGGTTTCGCACGTTTTTACCCAGAGTCATGTTTCATTTCCCCCTTTATTTTCGTCGGGCTATATTTTTGCCTGCGTTGTCACTCTAGACTAGTTGACAGTTTGAAAGGATGCCGTGTCTCCCCTTCTACGAAGCGTTAAACCTAAGCCGCGGTAAGCTGTGGCACCGGGGCGTAGCAGGGGCGGCGCCAGGATTTTTTTTTTTTTCCAGAGAATGGGGGCGTGCATTTTTTACACCCGCTACAAGGCAGGAATGTGATGCGGTTTTGTTGGCAGTTTAGGCGGTGAAACGCTGTTACCGGTAACGCGTTATCTTTTTTTTCGGTAATTTAGTAACGTACTCGTCACCATTATCAACTGTGACTGGTAACGTACTTAGGTTAACACTTTTTCGGTGACAGGGGTTGTTACGATACCCGTCACTGTTTATTCCAATTATCCCCGGAAACTTACACAGAACTCCTGCGTCTTTTATGCACCACAATCCCAGAGATATCCTTTTGTCGCAGCGGCGGACCGCTATCGTCCTGCCAGGCGTTGACGATATAAGTATCGTATGTGTCCGTCGACAACCTACCAATTTACCGTGGGTGCGGACGTATTCAATAAAAAGCGAGGCAAGCTGTCCGACGACAGCTTTTAAATAGAGCTGTTGCATAAATTCAAGTTGCAGTTGTCGGCAATTTGTCCCAGCAATAATATAGGGATATTATCAGTTATGTCTAGAAAACAAAATTTGCTTATATCTGCTAACTGCGGCCATACGTTTCTGGTTGATATCCTGAGCGAGCGAGGCCGACCTTGAACGCATAAACTTTTGCAATTTTAGTGGCAATTATATAAGTAAAAGGGGTAATAATGCTGCAAATATTTTTTTTACTGGACTTGGCAATTCATGGATTTATTTTTTCTTTGAATATCTGTGCATATGTTTTGTACGCTAGTAGAAGCACGCCATCAGAATTACTCTGAATTTCTTGAGAGATCAGTGATGTTTTCTTTCCGGAGCTGATCAAATCTCATTTTCTGTTTAATCTCACTTTAAGAAATGGTGTTACCATGTGTCACAAAGTTATCAGCCATCACATACGACTCTACGGTAAACATTGGGCCACAAAATGTTGCCAAGGTCCTGCACACTTGGGCAATGTTTTCTAGTAACGAACGCCAGATACAATGTGCGTTACTTCTTTTTCGGTAACGGTAAAGATTTACCCTTCTTTTTTGCAGGTAAAGCAGGGCGGTGACGCGTTCCTTTTATTAGCGTAATGAGTAACATATTTAGTTACTTTTTGTTGGTAACACATTTTCAGTATGTTTCCATGTAGCACATATATAAGAATTGTGCGTGTGTTTGTGTGAGACTGTGGGTGTATATATAAATACAAAAGTGTGATAGCTTCGGGTGGCTGGGATGTGGGGCAGGGTTAGAAAATCCAAGCTGCCCATTCTGGCTATGCCACTGCTGTGGTATACTGGTTAGACGATAACACATTGCTCACGACCCCGTTTGGTCTATGGCCTACAATCCTGGACCCTTCATTTCTCAGGGGCCGTGACCATGGCAGCAGGCGGATCTCGGCTTTCGCTCGTCGCCCAATTTGACGACTTCCGTCGACGGCACATCGCGTCCACGGACACCGCAACTGAAGGTGAGCGGCCTCCGCTTTGTTTCTACCGTGTAGGAAGCACTGAGATCAGGCAAGCTACGGATTGTTTCTATGGATTTGTAGCGAGAGATGGAGACGTGAGACGACGTCGTGAAGGCGGCCGACGTGGCCGTGCCGTTTTCTCGCTACTTTATTTGGAAGACCAAGCAGAGCGGCGGCGGCTGCAGGCGTGCCAACCGCCAGGCGCGTGAACTCGTTCTTGTTGCTTCGTCGTCGTCTTCGCCTGGTGGGATTGTTGTAGCCCGCTCTAGTGCGCTACAGGGCCCCCCCCGACGTGGGCGGCCGCCTTTGCGACGTCGTATTACGTCTCCCTCGCTCGCTACAGATTGTTAAGCGCTGTGTAGGGTGTGTGTTTCTTGAGTGTAAGCGTGTGTGAATGTGTGAGTGTTTCGAGGGATTACCAAGTTGCTCTAAATTACTTACAACATGACGACTTACCAACTAGCCCACCAAGTTTTAATAAGCTATGTATCTACTAGCCTGCAAATCCAGAGCCTGTTGTAGGCCCCACTATCTCGACTGGACAGTGAGTGCATGGCACGCGGGTGTCGGGTTGCATCACTATCGTGGATAAACTTAAATAAGCCTCATCAGCTTGGTCCCTTTAGGCTCGTTATCAAACTAACATGCTTCAAGCAGTTCAAAACAGAGCCGCCCGTAACATGTCGGGAAAATGATTATGGGGCCAGTGCGACTCGGCTTAAACTCGATTATTCTCTCCAACCGTTATCTGCTCACCGTCACAAGTCATCGCGATGCCTGTTTCACAAATGACCCGTTGAAACCCGAGGATACGGTAGTTTCTAACATCGGTGAGATAAGCAACGAGATCAGTCATGCGATAAATATTAGCACATGATCGCACAGATATGGGTGTTATTGTGCACGCATCTCTAAGCAAACAGCGTATCACATGGCCATAGGCGTGCGCAGGGTTCCCCTTCAAAAGGTGGGGGGGGGGGGGGGGGGGGCAAGGTTTTTCGCAGTGCCCCATGATATTATGTCAATGTATGGGGCTGACTTTGCACCACCCTGCCCCCCCGCCCCCCGTGCGCACGCCTATGCACATGGCACTCGCACAGGAGCGTGCGCTCTGCGCTTGCACATCATGCATAAAATCTCGTTACTTCTCGCCAATATTAGCCGCTACAATGTCCTGGTATCAACGCTTGCGCGATATTTAAAAAATTGCAAAGGTGTACGTTCACCGTAACAAAACGTTATTACACCTTGAACGCCCTCCTTACACGTCACGTAGGTTATGTAATCACCTCAGTTTCACGCACTCTAAGAAAGCCGCTAAAACGTTGAAAAATGAAAAAAAAATATTGAAAGGCAGATACAGTGACACAGAATTAAGTGACACCCTGTCACTGCTTCTGCCTCTGTTTCTTTATCGACGTTTTAGAGGCTTTCTTCGAGTTTAAGTATGTTCCAATTTGCCCAACAAGCAACACTCTTGTACTCAGCGTCACGTGAGTCTGTGGTAACACTAACGTGTTTAACACATCAGCACTACCGGAAGCCATTAGCATGTCGAATAATCTTCCTTTTGGTGCCATTTCCGATAGTAACCTGAACATGTTTCGACACCAACTTGAGGTGCATTTACAATGGCGTCGTAAGATTGTTTTATAATTTAACTTTGAAGCTTTGTTTATTTTTAGAAAGTGTTGCGTTTTCTTTTTCTTAATGAGCAGTAATCTGGTGTATGTGCTGTTAAGTTTTGCTAAGGTACTGCATTGCTCATTTTGTAGCGTTGTATTTTTCTTGGTTGTTATTATTCCCTTGCATTGTAGCCATGCTACTTACAAGTTTACTTGAAATTTCATTGCAACCCCCCTTTACTCAAAGCCTTCGAGCTTCTCAGGTGTCTTTCAATAAATAGAATTTTAAGGAGGGAACACTTGCTCTTTGTTCCACACCATGTCCACGTACAGTCGACTGTAAAATTTACGGAGCAACCGAGTGCACAGGAGCCATATACAGGAACTCTATGCTCAAATAGTTACTGTATAGACTACCTTGTAACTCTATGCTTAAATACCTATTCGTGCCGTCTAGTGGGGAGTCACCGCAGCTCTCGGCCGGAAATTTTCTACTGCCTTGCTGCGTGTCATTTCATTGTTTTTACGCATAGTGCTCATCTGCAGTAAGGGCTTCACAGTTCTATTTTGAAAGCAGCCATCAGTCAAGTGTGCCTCGAGTGGTGTGCTGTTGGGCAGATATAACAGAGACCATCAATTGAGGGAGGCATGCCTTGGGCGTACTGCTTGGGCGTTTAGCTGCTGCCGATCGTGGAAATGTCGCGAAAAGGCTGTTGGCCACACGCTCACATAATCTGCTAGCTTTTCAAGTTGACTGTATACTTTGGCATTAAGCTGTGTGTGTAACCAGGCATCGCTTAGTGTGTGTAACTGCGCTAAATGCACAGAGTCGCTGACTTCCACCCACTCGTCTTATGCGCAATCTTGTGGTGCACATGACCTACAGGCTTAATGTGGCACTAAGTCCGCCCACTTGTTTTGTTTTGTGGCCTTAATTGTCTGTAAATTGAAGATACAGGGGCACGTTCACTGCTGGCTTATTCGACGTCAAACGTCTCAGCCATTTCGGCGACATCTCAAATGTATTGAGAAAAACATGCTGATTTCTTGCATTGAAAACAGTGAACCGCGTGAACATTTCGGAGAGAAAAATTTTTGGCCACGTGCAAGCCTTCGGAATTTCGCAGAATGTCATTCGAGTGTTTGTCAGAAAAATTCTGAGAGCAACGTTTCTTGCTTCAATATTTTAAATTTGGTTTAGGCACTACGTTAAGACCTTCGTGTAAGGTGTTCGAAGCTCAACAATATTACTGCACTTTTCTACTATATACCCCTCCACAATTTTCGCCAAAATCTTCCACGTTCGCTTTCTTTCTCTTACAACATTGCGATATATGTATGAATATCTGAGCAATGAATACTTACTTTCCAGAAGGTATATTTCGCGTTAAAATATTTTCAGACCACTGGTGCTTCTAAATTTTACGAGAAAAGATCTCAAGTTAAAAAAATCATTTTGGTTCACAATGAGGCGAAATTTATACCATGCGATGCTCCAATTAAAATCAACTTTAAACCTCAATTGAAAGGAAATAGTTTTTACATGGCAAGTTTATCATCCCAGTTTTTGTTTTAACATAGAAAATAATTTCTGAAGTTTCCCATTGACGGCTATCTTACCATTTGGTCATACAGCAGCCTCCTCGTTGAAGTTCCCCGCTGCCGTCAATGGGGAACTTAAAAAACGGTCTTCTTCCTTAAAACAAAAATTGTAATAAATTTTCCATGCATAAAGAACTATTTATCTTCTTTCGATTGAAGTATAAATCTGATTTTTAATTGGAGCACCACGTGGTGTATATTTCGTGTCAATGAGGACCAAAACAACGTTTTTCTCAAATTTCTGTTTTTTTCGTGATATTTACAAACCTTAGTAGTCTGAAATAGTTTTAACGCAAAATCTTTTGTATAGCAAGTATGAATTACTAAGACATCATATATAGCGCAATATTATAACGAAAAAAAAATGCAAATGTGAAACTTTATGACCAATTTTCTGGAGGTGTCTATCACTGGAAAACTGCAGTAATATTATTGATCTTCGCACACCTTCTTCGTATCTAAACCAAATTTGGTGTTGACACAAGGAACGATCCTATTAGAATAACTTTTCTGACAAACACTCGCACGATATTCTGCGATTATCGCATGACTCCCAGGTGACCAGAATTTTTTTCTCTCCGAAATATTCCAGCTATTCACTGCTTTCAAAGCAAGAAATCAGCACAATTTTTTTCGACTACAATGGAGATAGTCGCCCAAATGGCTGGGACGTTTGGAGTGAAGTGACACTGCTATGAAACTTCACGATCTGCCGAACAGCTAATTCAAGCCGCATAAACTTCTTTGCGCGTAAGAAACTTTCTTTCGATATTGGAAACAGCAGTCCTTTCAGCTTTCCATGCACTGAGCACTTCGGCAGCACGTACTCTTGCAAGGCTTCTCGCGCAATGTTTGAAAAGACTAAATTCTAGAGACCCGCGTACTGTGCAATGTCGGTGCACATTAAAGAACAATGATTGGTCCAAATTTCTGAAAACCTCCATTACGGCGGGCCTTATCATCATATCGTGGTTTCGGCCCATAAAATCGAAGATATTAGTGCGTTATTGCTCAAGACATTTTCATACGTGCTGGCGCAGCCTTGCTTATTCTGTCCACAATTTCGTTTACGACTGTGCGAGCTTGCATAGCGAGGTGAGTTCAACTTGCAGCCTTTCCAGGAGTAAATCCAAACAACTTCCTGGAAAAATAATTAGTGGTCGTATCTCTGTCCGAGTAATTTGGTGACGATTTCTATTCCCTAAAATTTGGGTATATTAAGGCCTTTACAGTATACTAGTGTCAAGCTTAAAGTTGATTCATGTATCTTTACTGGTATCTTTTTGTCACCAGGGTCAGTGGTTTCAATGGTATTAATAATAATAATAAGTAGCGAAGTACAGGAAATGGGCCTCGAGCGAAAAGCTACAAGTGTAGCTCGGGAAGTGCACGAGGCCTTATTTGAGTAACTTGCTTTACTGAGACGAATTTCGTTCTGAATTTTTCAGAGTTGATCTTGGAATTTGTGCGTAACCAGGAAGCGTGCCGCAAGCAGTGGCACGCAACCGTCCTCGAAAACGCCGAGCTCAAGAAGCAGATTGCGTCGCTGACAGGAACCAACGTGGAACTTGAGCGAAAGCTTGCCCACACAAAGTAAGCATTTTTCTTGCCAGTTAGTGCTGCCAAACGGTGCTGCGTAACCTACGGTGCAGTAGATCATCTATAATCTTGTGCCCGAAGTTGCTCGTTGCTAGCATTAAACTTCAATATGGAATACAAAAAGCAGGAGGAAAATTCGGAGCATTTTCACTACTTCGTATATATATATTTATATATATATATATTTATATATAATTTTTTTTGGGGGGGGGGGGGGAGGGTTTGAATATCGATGGTTCCGGCAGGGAATATGATTGAAGAAAAAGGATGCACGTGCGAAATATTTTATTCACGTTTCGGCTGGTAGAGCAGCCGAAACGTAAATACAATATTTCGCACGTGCATCCTTTTTCTTCAATCATGTATATATATATATATATATATATATATATATATATATATATATATATATATATATTATCATTGACTATATTCAGCGAATCGAGACATACTCAAACATCTTAGTAACACTGTTGCGCATGATTCATATTGTCTAAAGAGTTGCCTATGAATTAAATATTGCAGTACTATCGTGAGCAATATGAGCTCGAACACGCGAGCGCGTGGCAAATAGCCTCAAAACCGAGATAACGTGATACGTGGATGGCGCAACCGGAAGGGAAAGGAGGGGCGCTCTTCCGCTGAGTGTTGGCACTCCCGCTTCGCTAGCGTTGCTGCGAAATTGCAGCTCATTGCGTGCCATCGACCGCTAGCAATTACAATACAAAAAAAGATGCACAAAAACAAAATAAATAATAGAGGTGAATCAAAATGCCCAGCCAACACCACCCAGATATAAAAGCCGGCAGATCCCCCCGCACTGTGGGAATCGGATGTAATGCGAAGCAGCCAGGAAGGAGCTGTGGGGAAGCACGCGCGCCCGTGCTTCCTTTCCCGTGACGGTAGCGCGTTCAGCCTACCAGCGAGGACAAACTGATCCCTCTGGAGATGCACGCGAGCCTCTTCGGGAGGGCCAGTGTTCCCGCGGCTAGTGCTCGCTTTCCCCCCTTCCCGGCTCGCGGAACGGGTTACTCTCCCCTGGCGGGAGAAACAACCCTCGCCGGGGAAACGGGTTACTCTCCCCTGGCGGGAGAAACAACTCTCGCCGGGGGAGGGAGACCGAAGGTTGAACAAAACCGACGAGTAGACGAAGAGTCGCTCTCTTTCGTACCAGGCCTGGAGAAGTTAACTTCGCCTCCGAGTCCCCCCTGCGAGCCACGGCCATCGACCAAGGAGTAAGCCTTATTCGCCCAAACCCGTGGTAGCTGCGATGACTCGAGCTACGGGAAGGGGCCGTTGATACGCGCACGGTGCGACTGTGTGCGGCTGGAACCGCAGCTAAGCTTCTGCGCCAGCCGTACATAGGGCGGACCCTTTCATCTGGCGCCCAACGTAACGAATTTGGCAACGTGGTTAGTTTTGTGGACGCGAGCGCGACTACCGACGCTCCGTCACCGTATAGGACAACGTGGATGTCGGAATTACTAGATTTGATCATGTTGTCTGATGTCGCGTCGCAGAGTGTCGATCCTAGGGCTAACGCGGGGGGAATTGTTCGGACATTCCGACAGTGTAAATTTTGGTCGTTTCACGCGGGACAGCTAGGAGGTTGCAGCGACCGCGTTAGAAGCGACTAGGCCTACGACGACGGCGTGCGCCACGCCAGGCGCCCCGTCACCTCGCGACGCGAACAGAGACACGCCGCCACATGTTGCTCCGACACACGCCGCAAATGTGGTTGCGTCTTCGTGCAATAGTGTGCCCTCGAGCGAGGTACTCTTGCAGAATGCGATGACAACTATGGAGAGTCTGGCTAGCGCCCTCCAAAACACAGCGCAGGCCTCTTCGCAAAGTGCGGTCACGTGTCAAGGTAGGCATCCCTACCTACAGTGGTTACCACGACTGCAAGAGCGCCAACGAGTACCTCTATCAGTTGCTCCACTATCAGCAGGCAACGGGGCTTTCTGACGCCGAACTTCTCGCGCGCGTGGTACCGGTGTCGCTAACAGAGCAGGAGGCTCGATGGCTCCGACTAACCGGACATCGCGCCCACATGGTAGAAGAGTTCCGCGACAGCTTCCGCGGCGAATTCCTACCGGCCAATTATGAGTGGCGTTTGAGGAGGGAGTTGGAGCTACGCACCCAGCATCCGGACGAATCCTTGCTGGAGTATGTATGGGCGATGGACGAACTTTATCGTCTCGCTAACCCTCTCGCCACCAACGCGGAGAAAGTCGAGCGCGTTACACGTCAAGCGCACCCGACTTTTGCGGCGCACTTCAGGGGATGCAAGTTCACAAACCTAGAAGAGCTCGCCGCCGAAGCGAAGCGCATACAAGGGGACATCCTCGCGGCGCGAGCGTACCGCCCGCCTCCGCCAGCAGCGCAGTCAATCGAGCCTCGCTGCGCGTGGAACGGTGCATGGTGCGGTACCTTCCGAGGCGTTTAGGGGTAACGCGTCAGCATCTTTCGCTGATGAGCACGTACCACGCGGTTGGGAACTGTCAGATTGCGCTTTGGACCCCTACGCGTACGCGCTTCGTACGGCCCATGCTGCCCCCCGCACGTGACATTCCAAGGCGGGAGCATGCGGTCGACACGAGACCAGCCGAGCGGCGCAACGCGGAGCGAGGCCCACCGTATCGAGGCGCCGTGCGCTCGAGCCGGCGTGGTTTCCGCGGTCCTTGCTACCAGTGTGGCCAACCGGGGCACATCGCTCGCGAATGCGGCCGCACGCCGGGTCGGGAGCATACGCGCGGTTCGGGAAACGGACGGCGCCGCCGGTGAACCACATCGGACACCGCGCGGCGATCAGTAGTCCCGCCGATGCGTTCGGATCACTAGCACCTACAGTCTGTCGCGCAAGTGATGCCGTAGACTCGCCCGCACCGCTAATCGAGTTAACGATAGCTCGAAAGAAGTTTGTAGCACTTGTGGACACCGGGGCAAGCGCTTCCTTGTTTGGGGACGAGGTGTTGCACCATCTCCGCGAGAACAATATCCGCTTGAGACAAAGCAACACCATCTTCCGCCTTGCTTCGGGCACAGCACAATCGAGCGGTGCGGCTAGACTTGTGATTCGCTGGGACAGACGCGTGAGGTGACAACGGTTTGCGCATCTTCCCGGGTTGTCAATGCCTCTAATCCTGGGTCGAGACTTCTTCGCCAAGTCAGGTAGTGTCATTGACATAGAAAACGGAGGTTACCGAGAGCGCGAAAGCTTTTCTCGAAGGCACCCGCATTGACAAAGGCATGCCAATCGCAGGGAGAGGCGCGAGTGAGCGAGGAGGAAGGCGCGCCGAGAAAGCGAGTAACCCCGTCAGAACAATGTGCCGCGGTTCAGGGAAGGTCAGTGCACCCGCTTTTCGCAGAGGCACAGAGCTTAAAGGACCCCCTGACAGCAAAAGTTTTGTTTGCGACTTTTTAAATGCGAAGCATTTCTTAGCGAACTTCGGCGAGTTTGAGCGTATCTATCTATCTATCTATCTATCTATCTATCTATCTATCTATCTATCTATCTATCTATCTATCTATCTATCTATCTATCTATCTATCTATCTATCTATCTATCTATCTATCTATCTATCTATCTATCTATCTATCTATCTATCTATCTATCTATCTATCTATCTATCTATCTATCTATCTATCTATCTAGCTATCTAGCTATCTAGCTATCTATCTAGCTATCTAGCTATCTATCTAGCTATCTAGCTATCTAGCTATCTAGCTATCTAGCTATCTAGCTATCTAGCTATCTAGCTATCTATCTATCTATCTATCTATCTATCTAATCTATTTGTGCTCTCCTGTCCGTATCGTTAATGGGATTTATACCAAATTTGGTATGGCATAACATGACCGTATGACGAACATAAATGGCTGGCCATATCATGAAAATCATCACTGACTTGTCATGAAAAGTATGATTTACATGCCACGCTCATGGCGCGCTCGCGGCCGTTTAGTTAGCTTGATATACACCAAATTTGGGATTGAGTGACGTGACTGTATGACGAACATAAATGACAGGTGGTAATATGCAAATAATGACGTGCATGTCATGAACAACATGATTTACATGTCACGCTCATGGCGCGCTCGCGGCCGTTTCGTTAGCTTGACATACACCAAACTTGGTATTGAGTGACGTGACTGTATGACGAACATAAATGACTAGTGGTAATATGAAAATCATGACTTGTCATGTGCGACATGACTTGCATGCCACGCTCATGGGGCGCTCGCGGCCGTTTCGTTAGCTTGATATACACCAAATTTGGTATTGAGTGACATGACTGTATAATGAACATAAATGGCAGGCGGTAACATGAAAATCTTGGCATGCATGTCATCTACAACGCCATTTACATGCCACGCTGATGGTGCGCTTGCGTCCAGTTCGCTAGCTGGATATACACCAATTGGTATTGCGCGACGTGACTGTATGACGAACATAAATGATAGGTCCTAACATGTAAAACATGACATTCAAATTATGTAAAGCATGATCTGCTCCTTCCTGGCTGCTTCGCATTACATCGATTCCCACAGTGCGTGGGATCTGCCGGTTTTTTTAGTGATTTGTAGCTTTGCGTCTGGTAATGCCGAAATTGAATCGTAAATGCTCTAACGCATCGTATAATTAATGCTAGCGTCGTTAATTCAGGACGATTTTGCTTCAGTTCGAAACGCCCTCCTAAACACCATAAGAAACTAGCACCCCACAGCGGGGAAGCGCCTGAGACTACATGCGCTCAAGCTTCGGTGACGCTGAACGTGCCGTTTCCAAATAGGGTGACCCGAGGGCGGTGAAGAATAAAACGATGTGGGTGCGTTGAGCGTGTCCCCCCTCGGGGAAAAAGAAAAGCATTCCTGGCGCAAGCAGCCAAAACCACCTTGAGAGCAGCCCGACAACAGAGCGAGAGGGGTGACGAACAATAGTCCTCGCCGGGTGCCAGTCGGGGTATTGTGCGCACCCCGAAAATGTTCTCCGATGCCGACCATACTTGCTTGACCTCTGCAACGTCACGAGGGGAGCCTCTGTCTACGTAAAACCACGGAAAATGTCGATTTTACCAGGCTACTCGGATGAGCACTCACCTTTACTTTAAATCCAGATTAAAATATCTTATAGGCAACGCTCGCCCCTAATAATCGGTGAGAAGTGCCCCCGCATGCAGGAGTCTCAAACGACCCAAGCACCTCGAGTTTCCAAATTTGGTGTCAGGGGTCCTTTAATAGAAGGGGAAAGAGCGCAGCTGTCGTCGCTGTTGTACGAGTACGACGCGATGTTCACTGACCGCCCAGGCCGCACTACGCTGGTCAAGCACAAAATCGACACGGGTGACGCAAGACCCTGGAAATGCGAACCCCCACCGATTAGCTTGGCTAAGCGCAAAGCACTTGACGCTGTCTTGGACGAACTCACTCACACAGGCGTGGTAGAAAGGTCGAACAGCCCATGGGGCTTTCCGGTAGTTCCAAAGAAGGATGATACGTATCGCCTTTGTGTAGACTACCGTAGGCTGAATGAGGTAACGAAGAAGGACGCATACCCTCTTGCATCCATTTCATCGCTAGTGTCAAACCTAGGCGGGGCGAATTAAGTACTTTACGACGCTCGATGCTAGTCGTGGATACTTTCAGGTCGAAATGGACGAGCGCGACAAAGAGGAGGAGGAGGAGGAGGAAAAAAAACTTTATTGGGCGAGTGAGTTTGGGTCCTTTACGGGCCCTGGGCCACCGCACGGCCATCACAATGCGCGTATGTGTCCAGACCACGTAGGTCCAGGGCACTGGCACCCCGGTTCACACAGCGAAGCTGTGCGTCCAGATCCTGCGACGCAAGGAGGGCCTCCCATTCCTCCCAGGTCCTGATGGCGGGCTGCTCCTGCGGGGGAGGATCGGCAGGGGCAGCCAAAGAGAATGTGGTCTAGGGTAGCGGGCGACTCTCCGCAGAGAGTGCACTCCGGAGAAATGGGGCGGAAGTGGGATAGGACTTGAGGAGTGGGAAGAGTTCTGGTCTGGAGTCGCCTCCAGATGATCTGTTGAGAGTGGGAAAGGCGGGGGGTGGGGGAGGGAGGGTAGAGACGACGGGCAAGGCGTGCTTGTTGGGTGAGTTCAGCGAACGTGTGTGCCCGCTCTCTCGAGAAATCCCGGCTGGGGTCGCCATTTGCCCGGATAATAAGTCCTCGGGCTATGTTATCGGCAGCCTCATTTCCGGGATTGCCAGAGTGAGCCGGCACCCACACGAGTTCAATAAGCCTATCAGGGTTTATGGTACACACCCTCAATATCTGCCACGCGGGAGGATGGACGCTACCACGGGCAAAGTTAAGAATGGCTGTTTTTGAATCGCTAAGTACGTAAGTGACGTTGGTTTTAGCGATCGCTAACGCAATAGCAGCTTCCTCTGCTTCCTCCGGTGTACAGGGGGGGGGGGGGGGTCGAAGAAGTGGGTGAGTGGGGGGACTGCAGGATAAGCTACAGCTACCGAACGGTCTGGACCACACGCGGCATCTACCCAGCGCACATCCTCTAGAGTGCCATATGCCTTATGGAGAGTAACTGCTCGCGCGACGCGGCGGGATTGGTGATATTCTGGGTGAATGTTCCTGGGGAGAGGTTTGATGACAAGCGCGGCGCGCATGTCACGAGGGAGTGAGACTAATTCTGTAGCATGTGCCGGTATACGGATTCCAAGTGAATCGAGTATATGCCGCCCTGTTTCGGACCCAGCCAGGCGAAGGTACTGCGATTGTTTATGTGCATCTATCAGTTCTTGTATTGTGTTATGCGTTCCCAGTTTTAGGAGCCTATCCGTGCTAGTATTCTTTGGGAGATTAAGCGCTGCTTTGGTAGCCATGCGATTAGAGCATTGATTTTGTCATTATCCGTGCAGGATAGGGTTAAGTAAGGAGAGGCATATAGAATGCGACTAAGCACAAAGGCATGTAGCACCTTGAGGTTGTCCGCTTCGTCTAGACCTGCGCGTGAACTTGAAACCCTTCTAAGAAGCTGGATAACGGAGTAAGTGGACTGCCTCAGTGCCTTCAGAGTAATGTTGTTTTTCCCCGTGTCCTGCAGGTACAGGTCAAGAATTCGGAGGGTGGGCGTTTGCGGTATGGGAGTGTTGTGCAAATATACTGTGATAGGGGCTGTAGGGACACGGTGCGGTCGGAGTATGAGGAGCGCCGACTTTGTGGGGGAACATTCAAGGCCGATGCTTGCCGCATGTGTAGCTATAGCCGTGGCTGCTTCCTGAAGGGTCGACTCGATGTCACCATCCGAGCTGTAAGTAGTCCACACCGTTATATCGTCGGCGTAAAGTGTATGTCCCAGGTGTGGAATGCGGCTGAGAATTTTCGCCAGAGGGATCAGGGTGATATTGAAAAGAAGTGGGGATAAAACCACCCCCTGAGGTGTGCCAATGTTACCAAGGGGGAAGGGGGGGGCGTTTGTACATCATCTATATGCAGGGAGGCCGTGCGCCCATTTAGGAAGGCCCGGATATAGTTATAGGTTTTAGGTCCTAATTGCAGATCTTGTATACCCTGCAGAACTGCCCTGTGCGTGACCCTGTCAAACGCTTTGGTGAGGTCTACAGCCAGAACTGCCCTTGTATGATGTACCATGCCATTGAGGATGGCGTGTGAGATCTGTAACAGGGCGTCTTGTGCAGAGAGGTGCGATCGAAATCCCACCATGCTATGGGGATATAATCCCTGCGATTCCATGTGGAGCGTGAGACGGGCGAGGATGACATGCTCAGTTTGCCCAGGCACGAGGTAAGGGAGATGGGACGGAGATTGTATACATTAATGGGCTTATTGGTTTTGGGGATAAAAATTATCTTTGCATGCTTCCATTCCGCTGGTATCTCCCCCTTTTCCCAACATTCATTGAAGTAATCGGTAAGAACAGATATGGAGTGGTCATCTAGATTCCTGAGCATGACATTGGTGATTTGGTCCTCTCCAGGTGTCGAGTTCCTGAGCTTAAGGAGAGCTGCTCTGACTTCGGCCTCCTGAATCTGGGAGTCGAGGGAAGGTTGACCGGGGCCACTGTAGTCGGGATACGATATCGCTTGGCCCACAGTGGTATAAATTGATTTTAGTTGGTCTAACAGTGCCTGCTGATTATGTCGATTTTGATGGGCAAGTCTTTTGAGTGTAAGCCGCGTTTGCTCTTTAGTTTGACTAGGGTCGATCATATGTCGGAGAAGATGCCAGGCCCTAGATGAGGAGATATTACCCTGCAGTCCGTCGCATATTTGGTGCCAATTAGATTTACAGAGAGTGGCGCTGTGCTGTTCTATTTCTTTCTGAAGTTGCACCAGTTTTAGTTTCAGTCTTCTATTGAGTTTTTGGGTTTTCCAGCGCGTAAGTATACTAGTGTGTGCTTGGAGTAAGTGCGCTAACCTACTGTCTATTGTGGGAGTCTCGGGGGTGGCGTCGAACGTTTGCGTGAAAGCGTGGACATCCTGTTTGAGCGCTGTCATCCATGTGTGAAGATTAAAAGGGGACTCG
The DNA here is from genome assembly GCA_030522465.1 of Rhipicephalus appendiculatus. Taxonomy (NCBI): domain Eukaryota; kingdom Metazoa; phylum Arthropoda; class Arachnida; order Ixodida; family Ixodidae; genus Rhipicephalus; species Rhipicephalus appendiculatus. The sequence goes on from JALIZH010016549.1 coordinate 26,723, forward strand.
AATGGTTTGGCCTCTCTGTGCTTACGAAAGTTATCCCAGTTAGTCTGCCGGACACGGTGGCTTCTAAGTTTTTTGGCGAAGTCAAGCTCTATAGTAATCATATAATGATCACTGCCCAGGGTTTCATTTGAGTTGCTCCAGACCGGTGAGGGGAAGATTGCGGCCAAAAGTAAGGTCAGGGCTAGTGTCGGCGCTGACACTGTTACCGATGCGAGTAGGTGTACTGAAATCGTTGTATATGGATAGGCCCTGCATCT
>JALIZH010016551.1:0-186771 GCA_030522465.1 Rhipicephalus appendiculatus
ACTCTATGTAGTGCAGTCACTCACTACTCCGCTACTGGGTTTCCCCGCGCTGCAGGCACTAGATGTCGTCAGATTCCTAGGAGACGTAACGACTCCCCAGCCGAAGCATCATGCAGGACTGTTTAAGGGCATCGGCACGCTGAAAGATAAGTACCAAATCAGACTCAAGTCTGATGCCGTACCATTTTCACTTAGTGCACCTAGACGTGTCCCCATCCCACTGAAAGGGGTGGTTCGACAGGAACTGGACATAATGGACGCCGAATGAGTCATTCGTCGGATAGATAAGCCAACACCTTGGTGTGCGGGACTCGTAGTAGTTCCAAAAGCCTCGGGTGGTTACCGACTTTGTGTTGACCTGACTCGTCTGAATGAGGTTGTGCTTCGAGAACGCCACGTATTGCCAACCGTCGAACAAGTTCTCGGTCTGATAGACGACGCGAAAGTTTTTTCTAAGCTCGATGCCACAGCCGGGTTTCACCAGGTCAAGCTTGCTCCAGAGTCTCAAGAATTGACAACTTTCGTAACGCCTTTTGGTCGATACTGTTCTTCTCGCCTGCCGTTTGGCATCACATCGGCCGCGGAATATTTTCAAAAACAGATGGCAAGGATCCTCGAGGGTCAAGAAGGTGCCGCAAATACGATAGACGACATCCTCGTCTTCGGTCACGACAAGGAAGAACACGACGCCCGCTTGAAGCAAGTCCTCTCTCGTCTCTCCAAAGCCGGAATAACTCTAAACCAAGAAAAGTGCCGCTTTGGTGTGTCCGAAGTGCCTTTCGTAGGTGTTGTCGTTTCCGCCGATGGCATCGGACCCGATCCAGACAAACTGGAGGCTATCAAGACTCTTGAAGCGCCCAAGGACATCGCCGAACTTCGCCGACTTCTCGGGATGGTGAACCACCTAGCTAGGTTCCTTCCGAACATCTCCGAAGTTACAGCACCGGTGCGTGTTCTTCTTGAGCAAGAAAACGGCCTGGTCATGGCATCATGAACAAGAGTCAGCCTTCAGCGAGATTAAACAACTGCTGGTATCAGATAGGTGCATGGCAAAATATCACCCTTCCTACGCCACCACGATTTCGGCGGATGCCAGTTCTTTCGGACTAGGAGCTGTGCTACTTCAAACGCAACCCTCCGGAGAACGTCGACCATTAGAATTTGCTTCTCGCTCCATGACGGCCACGGAACAGAGGTACAGTCAGACAGAGAAGGGAAGCTCTGTTCGGCAAAATGGAACTGGATATGCTCCCTGCTTGAGTGCAAAGACTGCGGCTCAAGCTGATGCACTACCAGTTCACCGTACAGTACGTCCCGGGTAAACTACTAGCAACAGCCGATGCTCTCTCGAGGATACCACCGAAGGTTTCTTCTCCCCCTCGACACGGTGGAATTGTTTGCCACTGAAGTTGTTAACAACGCATCATCAACTTTGCCATTGAAACCGGAAGACATCAAGAGAGCCCAAAGCACGGATGACGAGTGCACATTCCTAATTTATCTAGCCCAACGGGGGTTGGCCTCACAAGAAGAAGCTGCCCTTGCATTTGACGAAGTATACTGCGGTAGCTAACGAGATCACCGTCTATGACGGTCTTCTCCTCAAAGGTCCCTGCATCGTGGTTCCTACTTCCTTGAGACCAGCAGTCCTGAACCTACTGCATGACGGTCATCAAGGTATAAACCAGTGCAAAGCGAAAGCCAGAGATTCGGTGTGGTGGCCGGGGATTTCAAAAGACATTGAGTCTATGGTAGCCCAATGCGAGCAGTGTGCATGCACTCGGATAAATCCAGCGGAGTCCCTTTTGTCCACACCCTTACCGGGCCGGCCATGGGAGGTTGTGGGTATGAATCTCTTCCACAGCAAAGGACAAACGTTTCTGCTTGTCGTGCATTATTACTCCCGCTTCCCTGTGGTTATTACCCTTCGATCATCTACAGCTTCTGCGGTCGTCGAGTTGCTCAAGAGCATATTTGCTCGACATGGTATCCCGGAAGCTGTGAGATCCGATAACAGGCCACCGTTTTCCTCCCACGAGCTCAAGAGGTTTGCCGACTCCTCTGGTTTCACCCTTGTGACGAGCAGCCCCCATTTTCCTCAATCCGACGGAGAGGCAGAACGGATGGTCCGCACGGTCAAGCAACTTCTTGGCACATCGAGCGACCCACATCTAGCTTTACTGAGCTACAGGGATACCTCGGGCGTAAACAGTTTCAGTCCCGCTCAACTCCTAATGGGGAGGCAACTCAGGACACGCTTACCGAAGTTGAAACAATTGCTGCAACCGTCTTGGCCTGCCAAAGACGCAGTGGCCGCTAGTGATGCATCTTACAAGACAAAAAGCGAAGGCAACTTCAACCAGTGTCATTGGGCTTAGGCCGCTGCCTTACCGGAGACGGGCGAACGAGTATAGGTTCGATCAGAAGGAGTTCGAGCTACGGTGTTGAGTGAGGGCCAACGAACTCGCTGTTACATCGTAGAGACCGATCAAGGAGCAGTCCAACAGCGTAACCGGTGACATCTGTCGGGCTTCTCACATACGGACCCTGAAACTACGGGCACAACACAGCGTGCTTCTCCTGCAAATTCGACGGCGGACATACCGGGCGCTGCAGCAGCGCAGGAACAGACGTCGGCAGCCACCCTAGAGACGATTGTGCTGTGCGAACGCGTAGTGGCCGCCGTCTAGTTACCCCCAGCCCGTCTGGACTTGTAAGGTTACACAAGTTCTTGAAGGAAGGAGATGTTGTGGTGTCACTTGCGTTCAGTTAGCTGTCTAGTGGCGCCGCCCGCGTCGGTGACTGGGATGGGTGCGTCTAAATAAAACACTTGGTTTCGTTACGCTCACGAGTGCGGACGTGTCTCTGGTGTCTCTGGCGCCAACGTGCCTAGCGTCTGAGTCAACCCCAAAACGCAACAAAGTGTAGTTGACGGCTGTTTAACATGTTGCGGTGGGAGCGAAATCCAGTAAAGACACCTGGCGGGCAATTTCCTCACGCACCAATTTCCTCATGCTTGATTTCGGCGAGCAAGGTGGTGCGGTCGAAATGGCCGACAAGCCCGCGAGATCAGCGTCGCGTGACGGCGGATGACGAGTCATCAAGCGCTGCCGGCGCAGCTCCTCGTAACTTTGGCACAGCGTAATGACCTCTGCCACAGTGCGAGGGTTCTTGGCCAGGGGAGCATGGTGAAGGCATCGTCGGCGATGCCTTTGAGGACATGCGTGATTCTGTCAGACTCCGACATGCTCGCGTCCACTTTCTTGCACAAGTGAAGGATGTCCTTCATGTAGCTAGTGAAGGACTCGCTGATTGCTGTGCTCGTTCACGCAAACGCTGTTCGGCTTGCAGCTTACGTACGGCCGGACGGCCGAACACGTCGACGACGGTGGTCTTAAAAGCGGACCAAGTCGGGAAATTGGATGCGTGGTTGTTGTACCACATGCCGGCCACAACCGCGAGGTAGAAAACCAGGTTGCTGAGTTTGCCTGCCTCGTCCCATTTATTGGGGACGCTCACGCATTCGTAAATGGTGAGCCAGTCCTCGACGTCGGCGCCATCCCCGCCGGTGAATACAGGAGGGTTGCGGATGCGGGGGACACCGGGACATGGCGTCGGCGCAGGAGGAAGCGTTTGCTGAGCGGCGTCTTGGGGCATGGTAGATGGCACGGTACGGGATCGAAGCTCCAAGGGCATCGAATGCGGATCGAAGTTGTTGTAACGGCACATCACTCTCCACCAAATTGTTAAGAAGTTTATCGACGGGCACTCGGCGACGATGCACGACAGCGAAAGTCAAGGCGGGGACCGCCTCTCAGCACGAGCTGCTCTTTCTCTTCGAAGAGGGCGACCCACTAGAAGGCGCTGCAGAGGACGACCCCCTGTATAGTTCCACAGCTTCGCTACAGAACTATGAAAAGCAAAATTTAAAACGCACAGTCAGCGCCCTTTTCACGTTCGTTTCCTTCGTTTATTTTGCAGCAAGATCAACTGACTCATCGCCCTGATAATATCCAGATGCCGTGGCGAAGCTACTTCTGATTCTGCATTTCTGTCCGAATTTCTCGACTACTGAACGATTGGGAAGCATGCAATAACGATAAGCGGCAGGTTTTCCGTGAATGCACTGCCACAGGGTTGAGGGTCACTATTCCAAATTTATATGTTAACGTTTTTTTCACAAAAAAAGACCCTACACGCCCTCACTGGGAGAGTATTACTATGGGGGTAGGGAAAAAAGTTAGAATGCCATAGAGGCACATCAAGCATGAAAACTTGCAAACAAATCAAGACTTGCTTCACATATAAAAAGCAACACAATAACGCAACATATATTGAAAATACTCAAAAGGATATTAACAAACGCAACGCAAAGCAGCGGAATAACGCAATAATACATCCCCCAAAAAATCAAAGTATCATTGGGAAGAGAGCAGGACACTAATTTGGTTATCATTTTTTGAAAGTTTATTAAATTTCTAAATGTTTCTTTCTATTGCAATATTTCGAGGCAGCTCGTTCCATTCAGTGATGTTTTTTTGAATGATCGAATTAGCCAAAGATGAAGTACGGTACGTGACACGTTTGATCTTCAGAGGATGATCATGGCGTGAAATGATGGGTCAGGGTGAGTGAACCAGAACATCATAAAGCAAATATTTATAAATTTTATTAAACAGGGACAAACGGGCCAGTTGACGATGGTGGGAGAGTTATCAAGACCTTCATAATTGTAAAATAACAGCACACAAAAAAACGAAGACAAGAAAGAGATGGGACACACGCAGCGCTGCACTCACAACTGCAAGTTTATTGAAAGGAAACAGGCGCTTAAAAGTGAAAAAAAGCGCATGACAAGTGAGGTACAAAGTGATTAGGTGATACGCTCGTCAATAAAAGTAAACTCTTTTTTGTGCAATGTCACCGAGGTTTGGCTTACGCAGTCATTAGGTGACTTGTTAATAAGAAATGCTTCAGAGACTTCACAAGTGATGTGATCGTGCTGTTTAAAAATAATACCTGTGTTAGAAAGAACAGGTGTGCACTCACACGTGGTGCAGTGCGATGCCAAATGGGAAGGCGAGCCGTTATGCAAAGAGAGATAGTGCTCCCGCAACCTCTTATTGATACAGCGGCCCGTCTGTCCAATATAATAAAGGCCACAAGATAAAGGAATGCGAAACAGCACCCCGACTGCACAAGGGACATACTTGTTTCTATGGTTTACAGCACACTTCTTTGCGTCAGGCTTATCAATATTCTCTAGCTTTTTTTGATACCAACACGCAGATTTTTCCCAATTGATCGGGTGCCCTGAAAACAACATCAACTTCATAGCGGGAACCAACATTTCTTAACCCATGTGCAAGTTTATGCATATAAGGAATGACAGCGAAATTTTTTTTCGCCTTCAACATTTCGTTTCCTTGCAACACGGCCTTTTAAAAGACAAATGAACTCATCGCAAACAGCCACAAGTACGTTAGGTGGGAGCCCTGCTTCCTCTAGTCTTGCAACTTGCTTTGTAAAACTTGGACCCAGCACATGCTTGCAAGATTTTTCTAGAGCAGATCTTAGACAAGTGAAGGCGATGCCCCTTTTACCACCTTTGATTGGGCTGCTCCAAAATTAAGAATCGGTTTTACTGATCGTGGCTCATAGCACCAGCAAATATTGGAACTCTTAAACCCAAGGTTAAGATTGAGGAATTGCAGGGAGTCGAACTTTGGAACCTCCGATGTAAAGGACAGTCCCATGCCTTCTGCCTTAAACACTGTCAACACATTAGAAACAATGTGAGGGAACGAAGCCTCTTCATCAACCACTAAAAAGTCGTCCACATGTCGAACAATCTGTTTCACAGTTCCATTTGGAATTTTGTCTACAATGCGATCAATTTTTGCTAAAAAAATTTCACACAGGACAGGTGCCACACACGAGCCTATGCAGAGTCCTGATACCTGGATTAGGGTTTGCCCTCGCCAACCATTGAACGTAGAATCTAAGTCGATCCTGATCCTGAAAGCCAGACAGGAGCTCGTGTCGCACTCCTTAAGAAATCGTACCACCCCGCCCGAGTTTTCCGCTCAGAAGGGATCATGAATGAACAACTGCTTCAAATGGCTTTCTAATTACCCGTAAACATTTTTCGCCACGTATCTGTTTTCGTAATAATGGTACGAAAAGGCATGTCAGCCTTATGGGTTTTTATCGTAAAGAACGGGCTCAGTTCCAAACCCTGGCTTTCAGCCACAGAAGAGGACAATCTCTGCAGGTCAAGGTCCCGCAACAGGGTAACAGCATTATCTCTGACCTTGGACAACGTCACAGAGGCAGGTCTAAAATTCTTTTCTATGGCCTTACTTGCCTTTTCTGAAAACATGCCACAATCGAAAATCGCAGAGAAGCCTTCCTTATCTACCACAACGGGTCTTAAATCACTTTCTAGGAGCTCCTTTGCCAAATGATAAACAGGAGAAACGTTCCTAGCAGGTCCATCTGCTTTAGTTAAGGCATTGACACACTCAACCACACAGCGTGGGCGCAGAGTCTTCTTACACGCCTTGAAACTGTCTCAGCTACCACGACTTTTTCAACCGGGTGCATTCGAGGCTCAAAGCCGAATGAGACAGTTGCTAAGACAGTTTCAAGGAGTGTGGAAGAAGACTTGTGGAAGAAGAAACATGACACGAACACAACGGCTGGACACGTGCCGATGTTCGTGTCGTGTTTTCAGCACCTTTAAAACTGGGCGGCATGTGCCGTCGTGTGAACGAAAGGGAGGGAAGCAGAGCGAGCTCTACGAAGAGGCACGCCAAGCCATGCATCGAGTGCGCGACGTGCGTTGTGTATGAGATTCCATGCTCGTGCGGCAGTGTGTTCGTGGGAAAGACTGGGCGGTGCATCTATGATAGGCTTTGCGAACATGCCAATTCATTAAGAACTGGTATCGGTAGTAATTTAGCCACTCATTGTCCCAGGCATAGTTGAACCACCAGTCTGTCTGACGTCACCATTTTAAAAAGCTATCGTCAAAGGCGCCCGCGGGAAATATTGGAGGCCTTAGTCATCCACCAAAGTGGTGATCAATGTATAAGCGTTCCATCATTCGAATTGTTGGAAAACGAAATCAGCTATTTGACGTCACGCACGCGACAGAAAATATTGTAACCTTATCGTATATTTTACTATTTCATCTATCTCCTTATTCTTGGTTTCGTCAATAAATATCAGTTGGCAGTCAGCGCCCGTCCCTGTGTCACTTCCCTTCGTCCTGTCTTTGCGCTGTTTTTCAGGTCTTAAGTTATGTACCAAATAGCCCGCTTTTCACAACTTCTCCTGATTTGAAGATTGGTATAACTTCTGTTATGCGCTCGTCGTGAGGGATGGAACCACATATTAATAACTGCGAAAAATGCGCACAAAGGATTGGAGAAATACTATACGATAAATTTTTGGGAATTGTGTTATTAAGGCCAAAGGAATCCATAGGGGTAGAATCCTTTAGGTTAGTTAATAGCGAAATGATATCATCTTCACAAATTACAAATGAAGGCATACAGTAATTATTAGCTGGAGTGAGAACTAAGGAAATCGAATGAACTTCACGAGTAAGAACAGACGAGAACGCATTGCGAAAAATTTCAGCAGAATGTGCATAGTCGAGTTGATCACCACTAGAATATTTTAAGGGTGATTCAGGACGTGAAGGGGGCTTATTTACGCTCTTAACTTTACGAGGGCCATTAGTAAGCATGGGGGGGTAAGACCTTGCTGTAAGACTGACGCCGTGTGGTTCTCAACATGCATTGAGAATTCTTATCACTCTCTTTATAGGTTTCCCGTATAGTTGATAGGTTGTTAACAACTGGCCCTTGGAAATTGCTAGGCGTGTGTGAATATTCGAGTTTCGAATTAAAATCGAATAGCACTTTATGGAATAATTCGATTCGACTTTCGAATAGCTAGTATTCGAAGTTTCGAATACTTCGACTGGACGAATATCTATAGCGCGACAAAGGCCAATGGTACAACTTGGTTAGGGGTGGGGTGGCTAAAACTAACGCTAACGTCGTTACAGGAGGCTTTCCGTTGAAACTTTGACCGATATACTGGTTCAAAAGTGAGCGCATGTTTATTTTGAAGGTGATTATGTAATTTTTGCCCGTCATGGCTCCAGTAGAAAAGGCCAGAGAACAGTCAGGGAGCCTGTCGAACTCCCACCGTTAAAAATATTCAGCAATGAGCTCAAACCTTTGCTGTGCCCGTTGGAGTTGGGCGATTGAAATTTTTCGAGCGCGGAGGATGTTGTAAATTGTTTGAACCTCCCGCGGGAATGTAACGCGCATCGAAGCACTTCGACAACGACGAAGAAGATAACGTTGAGTAAAATAGAACACGCTCTTTGACATGGATGCTGGGCTTCACGTCTTTTTCCTTTGGCGCATTTAGACGCCGAAGCGCGGTTTTCCCACATCGATTTTCGTGCCGAAACATGTGAATCAAGCCAACAGCGGCCCGAGCCTTTCATTCCCGGTGTGGGTGAGCTTCACTTCGAGCTAGAGTGGCATGGAGCGGGCGAAGAACAAGCAGGCCTCGCGGCGAACCATGAATACGAAAATCATCAATGAGGTCAACCAGGTGCTCCAGTACAACCAGTTCGAGCATTCTGGAATTCGAATTCTACATTGCCGTCTACGCGCCATGAGAGCGTACGATAAGGCTATCAGGCAATACGAGATGGATGGGCATGCTGAAAAGGTTGAAGATGGCCCTTCTCACACAGAGCACCTTATCGAACTCGCCTCATTGTTAAAGGACAAACCACTACCTAAGGCGTCCGGCAGTCGTGATCTGCATCCATTTCTGGACAATGACGGGTCGTTGAGGATCAAGACACGGCTTGACAACGTGAAAGCGCCAGAAGAGGTGGAGTGTCTGATCTTGCTACCAGATGACCCCCGCTGCGCATACCTCATCGTCGATATCACGCACCTGCGCCTACTTCACAGCGGCGCAAACGACACCCCTTCCGAGCTGCGCGAGTGTTTTGGGGTGAAGAATAGCCGCCAGTGTGTAAAAAAGGTGATCTCTAGGTGCAAAGTGTGTGCAAGATTCAAGCTCCAACCTGCCTCAGCCCCCCTCCGCACCACCGCCGACCGACAGGGTGGAAAGATTGCACCCATTTCAATTTGTGGGTGTTCACTTTGCCGGTCCTGTTTTTGTTAAAGGAACCAGTCCCGTGAAAACCTACATCGTTAATTTTACGCGTGTTGTCGTTTGGGCTATCCACTTAGAGTCATGCAGTGATATGACAGCGGGGTCATTTTAATGGCTTTCCGATGGTTTGTGTCTCGACGTGGCTTGATGTGCCGAATTCTGCGCTACTTCCAAGTGCAGGATTTTCGCTCTACTATTCACATTACGTGGAAATTCATTGCAGAACGTGGTTCGTGGTGGGGTGGATTTTGGGAAAAGAAGATTTGCACTGTTAAAAGCTGCCTACGGAAAACTCTAGGGAAAGGGTGCTTCAATTTCGAGCAGCTTGCTACCATATTCACAGAAATAGAGAATGTAGTGAATTCTAGGCTGCTAACGTACCTCTCCCCTGACGCTACTTAACCAGTGATACTTACGCACTCACACTTTCTATAATAAATATATAGTAGGCACAAACATACCAGGACAAGAAGCGACAGGACTGGTGCCAAAGACCTGTCGTTCCTTGTCCTCGTTTGTCTGTGCCTCCTATATTTTTATTATACTACGCACCAACTAGCCCAAGAACGCGTTTTAGTCAATCACACTTTCTAACCTGTAGGAAGTCCATTACGCTGCCTAGTGCTCTTTTTTTCGAAAGTTGGTTAAGTGACTGCTGTGCACTTATCAAGAGATAATCATTTTAGAGCATGCAATATCGCTTTGGCAGGAGGTACGGAAGTTAGAAGGCCGTCGGAGTTGGGCGAGCGAACTTTGTTTGACGCGGAGGATGTTGTAAATTGTTTGAATCTGCCGCGGGAATGCCACACGCATCGAAGGGCTTCGAGAACGACGCAGAAGACAACGTTGAGTAAAATAGAACAAGCTCTTTTTTGTCTTTTTCCTTCGGCGCCTTTAGACGCCGAAGCGTGGTTTTCCCACAACCTTATCGTCAAGAGGTTCAAAAACATTTGAATGAGCTGCTGACCCCAAGAATGGATGATCACTTGAAATAGTGGGAGGCGCATAGAGCTGCACTTTATCCAGGTATCGCCAACATTTGTGTGCGATACCTTCCCATCCATGCTCTGAGGCGCCCACTAAACGCATGCTTTCAACTGCAAGAAATGACGTAACATTACGGTGAGAAAGTTTGAAGCAAGATCACGTGGAACAGTTTGTGTTTCTTCATGGCAATTTGAAGTAGTTTGGTGGCGGTCACCCACCGCGTTATGCGCTTTAGTACAGGAGCAGATTGCATTTTTTTTAATCTTCAACAAAATCTTTGGTATTCGATATTCAATTCGATATTCCACATTTTTGGCCACTATTTGGTACTATTCGATTCGAATTTGATTCGAGAAGAAATCGCACTATTCGCACACCCCTAGAAATTGCACATCGAACCAATGTGCACTTTTAATGTACTTAATTGAAATTAGTTTTTGTGCGTCTCACAATAAGGTTAATTAGTGTGGATTTGAGCACCGTCCAGTTCTGTTCAATAGAACGGAAAAAACACGCAGCTAAGAACTGTTCAGCAAATGAATATAATTCAAGATTCATATGATCAAACTTAGCCCACTTTAAGAACATATTTCTTAACAGAACCAGTAATATTATCATGGTCGTAACGACCACTATAGTGAAATATTTGAGAAAAAAAGCCTCAGGATTATTTGTTGAAATCAAGTGAAGAATGTTGGCGGTAGAACCCGTGGATCACGTAGGCTCCGTGATAAGTCAACTTAGGTGAAAATCAAGGCAAGCCTGCAGAAAAGCATGCGCAATTTTATCACATGCTGATACAGATAGCGTATCCCAGTAAATACTTGGGAAGTTAAAATGACCAAAAATAATCAGGACACCAAATTCAGGAAACGCGTACACACATCAGTAAGTACTCGTACAAATTCGTCAGCAAACCCATTACACAAATCCTATGGACGGTACAATACACCGACAACAATGTCCCTATTACTACACTTTAAAGAAATGAATGCACATTTGAGAAAAGATGGAAGAACGAATGGAGCGGCAAACAGTCCTTTTTCAATCGCCATAAGGACACCACCACCCATTCTGTCCATCCTGTCGCATCTAAAACTTTGTAACACGATTTGCTGTCTATGGTCGTTAAAGTATGTTGTCGTCCAAAATAGAATCGTTTCGCAACGTTTCTGTTAATCCAATTATCGAGGCATCGTATCAGTCGATAAAAGAGGACAGGGCGAGACTTTTCGCCATTAGACTTCTTAAGTTAGTATATAAGAAGTCGATGTCATTCAGTCACTTCGGACTCGATAACAGTGGCGGTGCGCGATCAGCAACGACGTGATGCCTAGAATTATGTGGTTTAGCAGAAGATTGAAATTAACACATCGCCTGATTACCAGGTGTGTGCCAGATATAGACATCATTGTTCACATGCTATCTGTTGAACGACAGACAGATGCGGACACCCTCTTTGTTTATCGTGTGTGAACACTGTCACAAGCGTTGGCGTTTTTGAGAAACTGCCTCAGAGTGATCACGTAACAAACTGGTGCCCTTACGTTTGTAGCCAAGATTAAGGATGGATTCCCCTTCGTTTTCATTATAAAATTTGGCTAGGATAGGTCGCGTCTTGCTATTCAAAAAACGCCCCAGGCGGTGAACTCTGGAAATGGAGGCGACAGTTATGCCAACCTTTTCCGTACAAAAGTCTTTAACCCATATCTGCCCAAACTCCGAAAAAATGACAAAACAAATCTTTTTTCACAAAAAAGTGCACTTGTACCCTCAAAAGAAAGCACAAGTTTTTTGTTTACCGCCAGGTAAACGTGACACTGTTTTTCAAGCGGTCCTACATACTGGACACTGGGCATTATGGGTGCTATGTGCGGGTGCGGTAAGCCTTGAAACATTTCACGTGCATACCGACATTGCACTTCTCACAGCGAGGAGTTGTCTTCTCATGTCAGTGAGCGCACCTTGTCTGTTTACTCTGAGGGACAACAGTGTGGTCGGTGCGCGTCTACAAGACGTCTTTCATACGAAGCACGCGTTTGCCCGGAGAAAACGGCCGGCACGTGGCGGGATGAAAAGGAAGCACTGTGTAGGCTTGCACACGTTGAGAATAAGACTTGTTTGATGTGCTGTAAGTGGCGCTAGTCATCAGCTAAAGAACTACCGATGTTAGAATGCATCAAAGAAGCGTCCTATATGTAGGACACTATGCATATATGGGTTAAGACGGCGCTTTGAGTCCTGCCATGACTCAGTTGCATCACTATCATAAATACAAAAAAAAACAGCACATTCGACCGCCTTGAGCAATTCTCCAAATCGTCCTGCTTGTTCTGAATTTTAGACATGTCGGCATTCTCATCCGAAATAGGCTGATTCAAAGGCAATTATTTGACTTTTGTTTCAATTTCATGCAGTCCGTTAGTCAAATGATCTAAGTCGTTCCTGAGGGCGATGTGATTCTGCAAAACCTTACTTATAGATTCAATGAGCTTTACGTTATTCGCTTCAAGAAGCTGAACAGCCGCTGCCAGGGCGTCAAGCTTGTCTACTTTCGTTGTAGTGATAGGACCCGGGTTAACTTCCACATCGCCACCAAGAACCAAGGGACGCCAAAAATACAACACTGCATTGCGCGTATACTTCACATAATCAGTTACACCGGGTGGCCACGAAATCACAGACAAACGTTACTGTCGGGATAACACTGGGTCTCTAAGTGACTAGCCTGTAGAAACGGTATGCATGAGCGTCAGTGCATAGAAGCAGTGTCGTTGTCCAGAACCATATCGGGCAGATAAGTGACGTAGCCCCGTGTTGACTGACCAACAACACCGAGACATCCAGCATTAGCTGCGTTGGTGGTGAAGGGCGATGCGGCCAATCTGAAGGCATGCGGAAGGGCGTGAACCGTTTCGTGGTGTAAGCCCCAACGTCCTTCTTCCAGGCGTACGTCGTAGGCCCATGGAAATTCCATGGTCGAGTCGGTAGTTGCCCCATGATAAGCATCAGCAGCACCTGTACTAACGGTATGCGTTGGCGTTGGTGCATAGCAGTAGTACCGTGCTCCACGTCGATCGCCGGAATCACACCTTTGTCAACGGGGCAGATAAGTGAAGTGGCCCCGTGTTGTCTGACGAACAGCGCCGAGGCCTCCAGTTTTAGCGGCGTTGGAAGTGGAGGGCGATGAGGCCAATCTGAAGGCCGGCAGAAGGGCGGTAGTGGTTTCGTGATGTAGTCCTCAGTGCCATTCTCCCAGGCGTACAGTCGTCAGCAAGCTTAACACGAACGCTCCACAGCGTGTCCTGAAACAGTTTGATTGACGCTAGCGCCGCGTACCTTTGGGTTCTTTGCCGAGATGTTACCCATGCATACCGACACATTATCCAAGCATACCGAGGCATTATCTCGGCAACAGCGCCCAGCACTTCGCGGCTGGCACCAGTCAAAGTAGTCCAGCTCACGTGTCGGAGCGTTCGTGTTAAGCTTGCTCACGGTTGTACGTCGTAGGCCCATCCATATACCATGATCGATTGGGCTGTTGCCTCATGATAAGCATGATAAGCACTTGTACAAACGGTATGCGTGGATACATAGCCGCAGTGTCGTGGCCGATTATGTATTGTTGACATACTATATGGTTGAAAATCATTTCGTTGTTGAAGTACGGGGCAGAAAGCGTTGCCCTATTGAAAATCCTGGGTTGGTGGATGCTGGAATTGTTAGTGGATATGGTGGAACTAATAGTGGATAGGCTGGAGGCTGTGGCGGCCATACTGGCTGATGATGGCGAGTGAAAAAAATAGTGGCGGATGATGGTGGTGGTGGCGAGCTTCTTTCGGTGGTGGGGAGCCAGTGATGGTTATAGTGGAAAATTCTGGCTAACGGTGGCGATGCAAAACGTTTTGGTGGATGGCTTGATGAACAATCTGGATGACGGTGGCATGATGGAAGCATGGTGGATGATGGTGTCATGATGGAAATGCACGTGGTAATATGTGAAATTACGGCCGTTTCTAATGTTTCTTTCTCGAATGAGCAGAAAAGTATGTTTACAGTTAAAAGAAACCAAAGCCAATCATTAGGATTTCTCGCACGCTTTTTTATTCATTCCGCGACAACAACCCCCCTCAATATTTGTGGAGCGCATCCACCGTGAATTTCGTGCACGTATATATATCGGTTTGACTTCCGCGCTGAGTTGCTGTATTGTGATGTTTACAAGCCTTCAGGCGGAGGTGTCAACAGTGGAAGTAAAAGTGTTACATCGTCGCTCACTAGTCGACAAGTTAATGAGCTCTGGCTTTGCAACTGCACCATGCAACGGTTAGACCAAAACATACACATGTGCACGAAGGGTCACCTAAGGAGGGGGGGGACACAAAGTCTACTCAATACATTGACCCAATAGGGGAGGGGGGCGCTGTGATGAACCTCCCGCCCCCCCTTGCCGAAGGGGAACCCTGCGCACGCTTACGGACAAGAAAACAGCCGCAACTTCATATATCCACGCTAGAAACGCCAATCAGGCAATTCTTGCACACTCACTTACCTCAGCGGACTTTAAGGTTACACTGAAAGTGCATGGGCAGCTAAACTGCACGGACTTTTACCTGCGGCATGCGTCGAGAAAAGCTCCATCAAGTAGGACTTCTACCATTCTATTTTACCACCATAATTTGCACCAAATGTTAGGCCTTGCGTACCGACCGAGTCCGTCTGCGTGTCATCGACGCTTCGGAGCTTCAGGATACACGATTCCGATGAGTATAAATCACTTTACAGCACAGCTGTGGCATTGGTTAACCTAAACAATCATTTTTGGGGCGAAGCTCCTTAGGGTGTGGGTCTCTCCCTCCTCTGTAGTATGTAGTAGTAGGTAGCCACGTATAGTGGCATGTACCCACTACACGTGATAACGATGACGATGATGCTGATGACCATGAAGTATAATCGCGTTCCAGACCACACATTCTCTTTCTGCCATGGATGAAAACGATCGTGAAGGCGCTCTCGCCCTCGAAAGGCAAAACGGCAACGCCGACAATAAACGTTCCCCTTACCTTAACGTCATCACAACCACACTCCCGCGTTTGTGTGTCAGGTCTCGATGATGATCGAGTGGGCAAAATTTACGGGGATTGACGGTTTACCAGATGATCTCAGGAGCTTCGCCCACTCATCATCATTCACATCGTGGATATGGCGTGATTTTTTTCTGGTGTACGGTGTCCGCACAAGAAGCGATGATCATCGATGCGACGCGCTTCCAGCAAACGCTCCCGGTCACCGACAGTGCTGGCACCCGCCAACACTTGCCTGGCTTGTGTGAACACAGACGTGTGAATTTTTACGCCCTACTGAAACAATATGATGGCATATTTTCCCCGCGCACAGCATTCGTATTTGGCCGAGCGGTTATGTAGTTGTAGCTAACGATAGAGCTAAACATTAGTGCGATGGCGCGGCCTCGCTGTACGTTGCGCGAAAAAAACATCACAATAAATAACAAAAAAGTACGCGTGTATTAATGGAATGACCTTAGAGTCGACATAAAGGATCTGCACATGTCCCCGTTCAATAAGAGCGAGAAATGGCTATTAAACACGGCAGTAATAGCTGGTTGGTAAACTGTACCTGTTTCTCGGTCCAGTTCATATTCTTTGCAAGTTACGTTGTGAATTGCAACAGAAAGTTAGCGCTCTTGCGTCCATCAACATGTCATTGGATACCAACTGCGGTTTTTGTGCGTGTTTAATGAATATGGAAATTTTAGTAGGTGGTGAAGATCGCGTCTTTCTCGAGTATGCGATACAGAAAGCTTAAGTTAAACATTGTGTCACTATGTTCACTAGCCATTGCTACAAAAAAAAACACGTCTCAGCGTGGCGTAGAGGTGAAGTACTCGGCTCACGACCCTAAGGTGATGCGTTCGACTCCAAGTGGTGGAGCGCTTTTTTTTCCTACGACTTTTCTTTCCTTTCTTTTTTTTTACAAATGCTTTCTACAATGCCTTCTATACAATCATTTATATGTGGCAGCTAAGCATCATGGTTCTCACGCTTTAGAGCTGTTCTGCGCTACGCTAATCTCCAGAGTCCACCACACGCCAGCATCCGTCATGCGCAAGCATACACCATGTGCCACCATATTCCCGCACCTTAATCCACCGCTATGGTGGATGGTGGAATCCACCATTCACATGGTGGACACATTTTCAATAGGGTTGTTTTAAATATCTGAAGACATGGCGACTTAGCACCGATAAGGCGTAAAACTTATTAGGCGTCAATCGCCAGTCAAGTGGCTGCAACGCACACCCTTCTCCGGACAAGTTTCTAATCACCGCCAACTACCTGTCCTTCTATAACTTGGCTCACAGTGCGGACAGTGCGACTGCAAATCCTAACGTGATAAATGAATTCGTCACCGTCCATGACAGGCAGTGTTTGAAAGTAACGCACAAAAGGATCGAGGACCCTTTATCACAGGGAAAGGAAGACGAGTTTGAAAGCACGGTTGCCTCAATGCCTGCAAAGCTTGCTGAACACATTGATGTAGCGTTGGAGAAAAGTGACTCGAGACTCATTCACTACACAGCTGGGTACGTCGCTAGAAAGTCTGTCTCGAAACTGGTATGCGCACAATGCAAAGCAGTGCATATGTTTAAGAAAAGCGTCGCAGTTGCTGAGCACCTCCTCTCGCAATTCACGGAGCGATGCGACCGGGGTGAACTTCTGTAGTCCTCCCGATAGCTGTACGATAATCATTAGTGCACATGAAAACTCGTTTATTGACTGTTTGTGTGTTTCGATGCTGCATATAGGGAGAATGTCTCAAATTTCATTGGTATGAACTAATTTTCTGAACTCGAAAGCTGTCTGCTGTACTGATCACGATGAAGAATGCAGCATCAAGCTCGTTTCGTTCTACGTGCTCACTCGCCTTCACATCTTCGTAAAGAGAATGAACAGGGAAAACGCTTCGAGAAGAGCGAGAGGAAAGGACTTAACGCTTAGCAGGACTACATAGAGCTTCAAATTTCTTGAGAGACGGTGTCTTGGTCATTTGAGGATATTTAATTTTCGTTTTAGAATTGTCGCAATGAGCACCGACATTTTAAATAAAGTATTTTGCGCATTTGAGCTCTCTTATCGGTGTCTTTTACTATACTTCATCGATGAGGACGCTTTCTTGTTTCGAACAAATATTTCAATGGATGAAAATAAACTGCACACACAAAAATGAAATGAATACATATTTTAATAATACCGACAACGTACACAGGCACTAGATGCCGAATGAAAACCTATCACACACCCAAAAAAACAGCCATTGCGACGAAAGCATCAGCCCTTATAAGTAATTTCTTGTGAATAGCACAGTTGCCGGCCGAGTAACAAAACTTTTCTGATACCCTACGTATTATAGAAAACGCAACAGAACTGACTGGTGTAGTTTACGCGTTCCTTGCGGAAAGCGTAAAAAATTGCAGTAGGGTTGAGAAATAATACTTAGTGCCCATTATAATAGCCGGTAACGTTACAGTCCTGACACGTACGTATTTTATTTAATATTACTAACTTTGCACCAAATGTAAACTCAGTTGTCATTACCGGCACAGTCCTATTAGTATTGGGGGAGCATTGCGGTTAATGCCCGTATTGCACTTTCGAGAACTGAATGAGTGAGTGAAACAACTTTATTGCTAGATCCGGCTAGTTACTGGTCCGGGCCAGACCGCTCAGATGGAGGATGGAAGACCTTGTCTCTTAGTAGCCTCCCTGGCCTGCTGGATAGCCCAGGTTTGATCTTGTAGATCGGAGCTGAGCAGCGTTGTACGCTATCGCTCCCGAAGAAGTTCTGGGGAGTCTGCTGATTCGGACACCCCTATAGCATGTGATATGTGGGCCGCTTCTATTTCACAGGGTTACATGTCGGGTCTGGGTAAATCTCTGGAAACATCCTGTGTAGCTGTGCATGGTTGAGAAAATAATTGGTTTGTAATTTGCGACAATCTGTCGCCTGTTTTCTATCTGATTTTGGGTGAGGTGGAGGAAAAATCCACCTCATGTCACGATGATACTTGGTATACGAGGTGTGTTAAAAAAAACGAACTTTCGCGATAACACCTTCACTGCTTGTGTTACATTTTAAGCATTGCCCCCTTCAAACTACGCCCATCTAAGGACAATACACTGTTCCCATCGTTTCTTCCATTTTTTGAAAGCCTCCTACAACGCACTTTCTGGACTGGCCCACAGGTGTCATGTGGTACTGTCGTGGATCTCCTGTATGGTTTGGAAACGGCGTCCTTTCAAGTACTCGGGATAGAGAAAATAGAACGAAATTTCATGGCATTACCCTACGCTAATGCCCACTTCCTCAGCAACTGCTCGAACAGTCTAACGAATATTCCCTCGAATCACAGCTCGAACTATCGATGTGGTCATCATCTGTTGATCTGAAAGGTCGTCCAGGCTTGGGATCGTCACCGACCGACATTCTGCCGCGTTTAAAACGCTTGACCCACTCATAGCACTTCATGCGACTAATATAGTCGTCCCCGTACACTTGTCTAAGTTACTGAAATGTCTCTGTGAAAGTTTTCTCAAAATTTATCAGAACTTCACACGCACACGTTGTTCTTCCAGCTCTTTCACTGCCATTTTGGTTCTTATCCGAAGAACAGCTTGTCCATGTGCTCACTTTAGCGGCTGTAGCTCGCGAACTAACGACCAGAGTGAAACGTGGCCGATGACAGTTTATTGTTTAAATTTGCCGCTACCTGCACCTAGTAGCTGCAGCCCGCTCCCTCTGGTGATTGGCGTGCTATTAAAAAAGTTCGGTTTCTTTTTGAGCAACCTTCGTATTCTGCATAGCTGGCTATTCTGTCTTTTATTAAATGTTCGGTTTTGTCAACAGCATCTCCCGACAAGGGCACCTCTTGGGGCTGCGCTGCGGGTTAGTTCTTGCGACAGCGCATGGACCATCCCGTTCGGGTTGTAGGTGGCTGCGTTTGTGTGTGCCGGGAACCAGATTATATATCTACGTTCCTCCGAACACATCAGTTCCTGGCTCCGCGCTAGAACATACAGGGCACTTTGCGGAATACGTCCGTACACAAAATGTCTATTCGTGACCTCTGAGTCACTCACAATGAAGCTATGTTTAGTGGAAGTGAGAGCCATGGCGATGGCGGCTTCCTCAGCTTCCTCAATGCGTGTCGTTAAGACAGTACAGGGATTAATGCACTTTCCGGTCGCGTCTACAGCCGTTGCAACCTGCGCTCTCTTTTTGGAGTAGGGGCTTGCATCTATTAACAGATACTGCTCACTAGTGCCGTGTGCCTTGAGCAGTGCTTTTGCTCTGCGGCGTCTGCGTTCTGCATTCTTGGTGGGGTTCATATTTCTAGGGAGTGGGTTTATCTAGATTTTGGACTGGATGTGGGTGGGAATGGCGCGTTTTTCTCCGTGATGAACGTGGTATGTGATAACCAATTTTGCCAATATGTCTCTGCCCGGTTTCGTTACGGACAGACATTCTAGTTGAGAGACGCGATGGGCTTCGGCCATCTCCTCTAGCGCATTGTGAACGCCTAGTTTCAGGAGTAGTTCTGTGCTTCCATATTTTGGTACGCCTAAGGCCTGTTTGTACACTTTTCTAATCAGGGCGTTGATTTTGTCGCTATCCGCTGTCTACCAATTGTGGGAAATCCACTGCGTATGCAACATGGCTAATTACAAACGCCTGTATTCGGCGTTTGATGCTGGCCTCCCCCATGCATCGGTGTCCGTTATTAACCCTGCGAATTAACCGAATAGCGTTGGCAATGCTGGTTTGTAGCTTGTGGACGGTTTCGCCGTTGGTTCCCTTTGACTCAATGATTAGTTCGAGGACTCGTACTTGCTTGCTGGAGTAAGGGTAAAATTTTGCCATCGGCCGTGCTAACTCTAATCTCCTCGTACTTGCGTTCAGTTTTGGTGGCCTGCCTGCGAGCGTGGGTCTATATAGAAGGAGCTCTCATTTTTCTGGCGAATATCGAAGGCTCGTATCTTCTAGGTATCTCTTCACTGTGGCTACGGCTTCTTGGAGCCTCTGCTCTATGTCGCTGTCGCTACGGTCGGCTATCCAGATGGTAATATCATCTGCGTAGATGGAGTGATGAACTTCTGGAATTTTATCTAGTTCCCGCGGTAGACCTACCACTATCAAATTAAAAAGTATGGGTGAAATCACGGAGCTCTGTGGCGCTCCGGTGCTGCCGAACTAGAGGTTTGATTTAACATCTCCTAAGGTTACCTTCATTTTCCTGCTTGACAAGAAGTTATGACATAGTTGTACGCTTTCTCTCCCATGTTGAGACTAGAAATTCGAGCTAGAATAGCGTCATGCGCTGCATTATCAAAAGCGTTTTTGAGATCCTGTCCGAGGATGGCCCAGGTGGATCTGGATTTATGGTCGAGGACTTGGTGCTTAAATTGCAGCATGGCGTCCTGTGTCGACAAGTGCTGTCTAAAGCCTATCATTGTATCTGTGTAGTGACCACTATCCTCTAGGTAGTCGTTTACTCTATAGAGAAAGGCATGCTTCATTAGTTTCCCCACACACGACGTGAAAGATGGGCCTTGGGTTTGTTGTGTTGATTGGTTTGCTCAGTTTGGGAATTGAGATCGTTGTGGCTTCTTTCCGGGCCTCGGGTACCTTGCCGCTGATCCAGCACTCGTTGATATTGCCACGCGTGTTAGTTTGAAGTGCTTTGTTTAACCCCCGCAAAGACTGTGAGCAACGCTTGGCGCAGATCGCGCCTCAGTGTTCGGGAAGCTTCACGTTTGTAGTAGATCGTTTTCTTAACATTGCGCACAGGACGCGAACACTCAAGATTATTCCAGAGCTTGTGCGACGACCAGTGATAAGCCTAGAATGTTCGACGCGTGATGTATAAAAGCCGGCGCGCTCCAACGATGATCAGTTAATCGACGGCCGACGCTCTGTTCGCCGCTATCAGTGCCAGCGTGTATTGCTGTAATCTTACTCTCCCTTTACCGGCCACGAGTTCGGCCTAATAAACAGTTTCATCTCGGACACGTCGCCTGCTGCCTTCGTCGACGTCACACCCACGTGACATCTGGTGGAGGTGCAGCTTCTTTCATGTACCGGACGCCCCCGCCAAGCCGTGAAACCAGCGCCAGTCGTGAAGAAGACGTCGACGACAACCCCGAGTAGCGAACAAGCCGCAGGCAACTAGGTCTACCGCCAGAGTACGGGCTTCTACCTGAAAAGACCTGGCAGACCAAGACCCTGACCTCGACCGCAGCGACGATGACAGCCCCTGTGCCATCCGCGCCAATCGTGCTGCGGCAACCCAAGGAACCACCGACCTTCCGTGGTTCAGCACTTCAATACCCGGAAAGCTGGCTCGAGGCATACGACCGAGTCGCCGCTTTCAATGCCTGGACCAGCGAAGACAAGCCTAGACATGTGTACTTCGCCTTGCAAGACGCCGCTCGTACCTGGTTCGAGAACCAAGAGCGAACCCTGACAACGTGGGACATATTTCGCACCAGGGTTCCTTGCTACTTTCACGAGCGTCATCCGCAAGGAGAAGGCCGAAGCGCTGCTTGAAACCCGCTCACAGCTCCCAAATGAAAGCGTGGTGCTCTTCACAGAAGAGATGACCAGGCTCTTCCGCCACGCCGACCCCGAAACGCCGGAAGACAAGAAAGTTCGCTTCCTCATGCGAGGAGTAAAGCAGGAGCTGTTCGCGGGTCTGATGCGGAACCCACCTAGCACTGTCCAGGAATTCATCTCCGAAGCGACGACAATTGAAAAGACGCTGGAGATGCGCACCCGACAATTCAATCGCCGCTCGACGCCAGCGTACGCAGACGTTCAATCGCTCTGCTCCGACGACCTACGCGAAACGATCCGAGCGATCGTTCGGGAGGAACTGCGCAAGCTCTTACCCTCGCCGCAGCCTCAAGTGGAATCAATCGCTGACATTATTCGTGACGAAGTCCAGCAAGCGTTGGGAATTCCCGAACAACCACAGCCCCAGCCGCAGGCCTTGAGTTACGCTGCTGCAGCCCGACGATACGCACCCCCTCCACGCCCCCGTCAGGACGCCGCACAGCAGCACTACCGTCGCCAGACGCCGCCGCCGCCACCACCACCGCCCTCTCGCCCGCCTGCCGGCCAGCGGTACACGCCAAGGAAGACCGACATCTGGCGAGCCCCCGACCACCGTACACTCTGCTACCATTGCGGAGAAGCCGGCCACATGTACCGCCGATGCCAGTACAGACAGATGGGGCTACGCGGATTCGCCGTCAACGCGCCGCGTCCGCAGCAAGGCGAACGGCCTCGTGACATCGACGACTACCTCGCCGGAGCACAGTGGCGAGAACGACGACCTTCCCGCTCGCCGTCCCCCCGGCCGCTACATGCCACCTCACCGCCGGCAGTACAATGGCCCAAACCGGGGCCGGTCGCCTAGCCCGTATCCGGGAAACTAAGGGCAGCAACCGATGGAGGTGCGGTTGCTGTACGACGAAATGCCGAAGATCCTCCGCGGCCGCCGACGACGACAACGCGACGAGACCTGCA
Source organism: Rhipicephalus appendiculatus (assembly GCA_030522465.1). NCBI lineage: Eukaryota > Metazoa > Arthropoda > Arachnida > Ixodida > Ixodidae > Rhipicephalus > Rhipicephalus appendiculatus. Next base: position 22,813 of record JALIZH010016551.1, read on the forward strand.
GAACACGACGCGAAGCAGACGAAGCCCTGCCGACGAAACTTCGCGGACCGAACAAGACCTGACGACGCAGCATGGAAGCACCGCAACAAAACGACGCAGCCGTGATCCGACGCCGCGACCTAACCGCAACGCAAGGCGACGGCCTAGCGACCTCGACGTTCTCGTCGACGGCCACAACGTCACCGCTCTCGTCGACACTGGGGCCGACTATTCCGTCGTCAGTGGGCCATTCGCCGCCAAGCTGAAGAAAGTAAAGACCGCTTGGAGTGGACCCGAAATCCGGACAGCTAGAGGCCACCTGATAACGCCGATTGGAGTCTGCACGGCGAAAGTCACCATTAATAACCGGACGTATCCTGCGAGCTTTGTAATCCTACAACACTGCTCGAGGGATGCGATACTTGAATGGACTTCCTAAGTGACCACGGCGTCGTCATCGACCTGAGGTCGGAGTCGATAACACTAACCTCAGAAAAAGCGCTCCCGCCCCACGCGACGCCAGGGAACCCTGCACTGAACGTGATGGTAGAGCACGTCACCGTTCCGCCTCTCTCCAGCGTCATCATTTCCGTCGGCACCGAAAAACCCACAGACTTCAAAGGCGTCATCGAGGGCGATCAGCACCTGCTTGTAAACCGTCAGATTTGCGTCGCAAGAGGCATCGCCGAGTTGCGTGAAGGGAAAGCAACAGTGATGCTCACGAACTTCAGCAACGAATACAAGCATGTGAGCAAAGGCACGACGGTCGCCTACATCGAAGAAATTGTGGAAGCCAGCGACGCCCTCACTCTCGCCGAGTTCCCCGAACATGCTACGACGAACCAAGCTCACCAACTAACTTTCCACGTCAATTCGAGCCTTCCGACGCATAAACAAGAACAGCTGAAAACCCTGCTCCTGCAATACAAGGACTGCTTTTCGTCGTCATCAAGAGTTCGACAGACCCCACTCGCATAACACCGCATCGTAACAGACGAAAGTGCCAGGCCACTACGTCAGAGCCCGTACAGAGTTTCAACGCGGGAACGCGAGGCCATAAAGAACCAAGTCGACGAAATGCTACGCGACGACATCATCCAGCCTTCAAACAGCCCGTGGGCGTCACCCGTGGTGTTAGTGAAGACAGAGGACGGAACCCTACGCTTCTGCGTCGATTATCGCCGCCTCAGCAAAATAACAAAGAAGGACGTGTACCCTCTCCCACGGATTGACGACACCCTGGATCGACTCCACAGCGCGAGGTACTTTTCGTCGATGGACCTCAAGACCGGCTATTGGAAAATTGAAGTCGGCGAGAGAGACCGAGAGAAGACCACGTTTATAACACCAGACGGCCTCTTCGAGTTCAAGGTCATGCCCTTCGGTCTTTGCTCGGCGCCTGCGACTTTCCAACGGGTTATGGATACAGTACTGGCAGGATTGAAGTGGCAGACTTGCCTGGTGTACCTAGACGACGTCATTGTGTTTGCTTCAAACTTCGACGAACACCTCCGGCGACTTGCCGCAGTACTTGAAGCAATCAAGACCTCCGGCCTCACCTTGAAGCCTGAAAAGTGCCGCTTCGCATGCGAGGAGCTCTTGTTCTTGGGTCACGTCATCAGCAAGTCCGGAGTACGCCCCGACCCTCAGAAGACAGCCGCCATCGCTACATACCCGCCACCCGCCGACAAGAAGTCCGTCCGTCGATTTCTTGGCCTGCGCGCCTATTACAGGCGGTTCGTCAAAAATTTTGCCCGCACCGCCGAGCCAGTCACTAACCTGACCAGAACCGACGTCGAGTTCAAGAGGGAAACGCCACAAGAGGAAGCATTTCAAGAACGAAAACAACGCCTGCAAACGCCTCCGTTACTTGCGCATTTCGACGAACACGCCGAAACAGAAGTGCACACCGACGCAAGCAGCGTGGGACTCGGCGCCGTCCTTGTGCAGAGGACGGACGGACTGGAAAGGGTCATCAGTTATGCTAGCCGGTCCCTATCCAAGGCAGAGGCCAACTATTCCACAACAGAAAAGGAGTGCCTCGCCATCATCTGGGCTACGTCAAAGTTCCGCCCCTATCTCTACGGGAGGCCCTTCAAAGTTGTGAGCGACCACCACGCCTTGTGTTGGCTAGCTAACTTGAAGGACCCTTCAGTCGTCTCGCAATATGGAGTCTAAGACTTCAAGAATTCGATATTACCGTCGTTTACAAGTCCGGACGAAAGCACTCTGACGCCGACTGCCTGTCCCGCGCCCCCGTCGAGCCGCCACCCCAGGAAGACCAGGACGACGACTACTTCTTGGGAGCCTTAAGCGCTGATGACTTCGCCGAACGACAGCGAGCCGATCCGGAACTCAAGGGCCTTGTGGAATACCTCGAGGGCAAGGCCACCTTTGTTCCAAAGGTGTTCAGACGAGGACTGGAGTCGTTTTTCTTGTGGAACGGCGTTCCCCCTGAAGAAAAACTTCTCGCCCCCTCCGGGCCAACTACCTCCTCGTAGTACTTCCGCGTTACGTCCAGAAGTTCTGGACGCTCTCCATGACGACCCGACTGCTGGACACCTTGGACTTTCCCGTACGCTAGCGAGGGTACAAGAAAGGTATTACTGGCCTCGCCTCACTGCCGACGTCAGCCACTACGTAAAGACTTGCCGAGATTGTCAGCGACGGAAGACACCTCCGAATAGGCCAGCCGGACTTCTGCAGCTCATCGAGCCATCTCGCCGGCCGTTCCAACAAATCGGCATGGACTTACTGCGGCCCTTCCCGACGTCGAATTCCGGAAACAAATGGATTGTCGTAGCTACTGACTGCCTCACCCGCTACGCCGAGACGAGGGCCCCTGCCCAAAGGCAGCGCCGCCGAGGTAGCAAAGTTCTTCGTCGAGAACATCGTCCTGCGTCATGGCGCCCCAGAGGTCCTCATTACTGACAGAGGTACGGCCTTTACCGCAGAGCTAACTCAGAACTCAGGCGATCTTGGGATACAGCCACACAAGCCACCGCCGGACCACTGCGTACCTCCCACAGACCAACGGCCTCACCGAGCGTCTAAATAAGACCATTGCCGACATGATGGCCATGTACGTCGACGTCGAACACAAGACGTGGGACGCCATCCTTCCGTACGTGACCTTCGCGTACAACACGGCCGTACAAGAAACGACGCAGTTGACGCCATACAAGTTGGTCTACGGACGGAGCCCGGCAACGACGCTCGACGCCATGTTACCAAACGTGACCGACGAGGAAAACATCGACGTGACCACCTACCTACAGCGCGCCGAAGAAGCACGACAGCTCGCCCGCCTGCGGATCAAAAAACCAGCAGAGGACCGACAGTGGCCGCTACAACCTCCGACGACGCCACACGGAATACCAACCCGGTGACCGTGTATGGGTGTGGACGCCAATACGCCGACGGGGACTCAGTGAGAAGCTTCTTCGACGATACTTCGGACCGTACAGGGTACTTCGACGCCTCGGCGCACTCGACTACGAGGTTGTCCCTGACGGCATTACGAACTCAGCGGCGCCGTGCGCGACCTGCAGTCGTCCATGTCCTGCGCCTCAAGCCATATTACGCGCGTTAGTGAATCTGAGGACTGTACTTTTGCTTCATTATTGTACTATCTCGCTTGTGCTTATTGTGTATTGTACTTTCTTTATTGCTGTTATTTATTGTTGCATGCATTGCGTCCCCCCACCCGTGTTCTGTTTTAAGCATCCGGACGATGCTTTTTCAGAGGGGGCATTGCCACGCGTGTTAGTTTGAAGTGCTTTGTTTAACCCCGCAAAGACTGTGAGCAACGCTTGGCGCAGATCGTGCCTCAGTGTTCGAGAAGCTTCACGTTTGTAGTAGGCAGTTTTCTTAACACTGCGCACAGGACGCGAACACTCAAGATTATTCCAGAGCTTGTGCGACGACCAGTGATAAGCCTAGAATGTTCGACGCGTCATGTATAAAAGCTGGCGCGCTCCAACGATGATCAGTTAATCGACGGCCGACGCTCTGTTCGCCGCTATCAGTGCCAGCGTGTATTGCTGTAATCTTACTCTCCCTTTACCGGCCACGAGTTCGGCCTAATAAACAGTTTCATCTCGGACCCGTCGCCTGCTGCTGCCTTCGTCGACGTCACACCCACGTGACAATATACTCGGTTAAGAATTGTATAGAGTCCTCGTCCAGGTTTCGGAGGATCCGGTTCGTCCACTCCCGTCCGGCCCCGGCGCCAATTTAAGATTTAATTTGTGAAATACTCCTGTTATTTCTGTCGTGGTGAATTTCTGGTGTAGTGTTGGATTGTTGCCTCTCGAGTAATCTGTGTGTCACACATGCGGATTCTGTACAACGTAGAGAGCTTTGAGATCCTCGATTAGCTGGCCCTCGTTTCCTTGGTGAGTGTGCGTTAATTTGCCAATCGTGTGCCTCTGTTCCGTTTTGGTGTTTGTAGGGTCGAGAAGTAACCGAACGTGTGGGAAGCTCCAAGCTGCCTGCCCATGTCTCTGCATATGTCTGCCTATTGTTGCTCGTGTAGTTGCGTGCAATAAGCTTCAATGTCCCTGTTTAGTTGCACGATTTTTAGTAACCCTCTTTGGTGTCTCTGCTTCCTCCATCTCGCTTTAAGTGATTCTTTTCGCCTGCCATAGGTGTATAAGCTTACTGTCTAGCCTGTCAAGGAAAATGTCTGTCTCCACTTCCTGCGTGGCCTGCGAGGCGTTCCTTAGGACGTTTTCACACCAGCTCTTTGTGTCCGATGTGGGCGGAGAGGACAACTGTCGTCTTATCTCTCTGAATTTGTCCCAGTCAACTAGGCGTTTCGTTCGAGTGGATGACCGAGTTTTGTCGTCTTCGCGCGGTATGGTCGTCATGAGAATTCTATGGTCAGTATCCAGATCGTCGAAAGTGTCGTGCCAGGTCGCTCCCGCGGAGTTTTCAGTCATAGTGAGATCCGGGTTCGTGTCCCTTTAGGCGCTCGTACCTATGAGCGTGTCTGCACTGGGCTCAGTCATTAGCGTTTAGTTCCCGTTTTGTACACTTTGCCAAAATATTTGCCCTCGGTGGAGGTGAAGCCGCAGCTCCAGGCTTCGTGTGGAGCTTGGAAGTATCCATCCACTAAAAGCGGAGTGTCTGCCACCACCACTACCGCTTTCTTGAGGATATTATGGAATTTTTGTCGCTGGTTTGACGTGTTGCTATATAAGTTTAGTATAAAAATACTTTTTGCCCTTGAACTTCGAGGATTGACCTGTGACAATGTGTGATCGTGTTGTACACCGAAGTCATGGTTTTTAACCGTTAGTTGTCTGCTAACTAATGTCGTGAGAATTCTATCATTGTCGCCCCGGCTGGTGCCTATGGATTGGTAACCCGCCTGTTTGGCGAGGCCATGCGTTTCCTGGAGCAAAATAACATCCGGTTTATTGCCCTGTTGAATATATTGTAGGAGAACGCATATTTTAGTCCCGTATCACCTACAGTTCCAACTTTCCCTTACCTCGTCTGCCCATATCTTAGGTCATGTTTGACGGAGGGGTAAAAGTAGCTTGCCGTAGAATGGCTATCGGTGATGCCGCGCATGGTTTATTTCAGGGTGCTGTTGCTTCGGCTGGAAAGTGGCTCCTGCATGTACCGTAGGTGTTGTCATTGCACTCTTGATGCATCGTTCTGTCGTTTCGACTCTGGTGGTGAGTGCTGCAATATTTATGGACGTCTTGGTAATGCCCTCGACTAACGATTGGATCGTGGCTAGTGTTTGATATACCTTCTTCTCAATGATATCTAACCTGCTTTGTTTTTCTGTGAGATCTTGCCTGGGGACTTGTGATTCCTCGGTCTTTTGAATGTCGGCCTTTCGCTTGAGCGGGGAGGTTGTTATCTCCATGCGATCCTTGGCTACCTGAATGTCGCTATTTGCTACCGCGGTAGGAGGGGAGTTTTGGAGTTTCCCGGTTGTACCCTCTCGCGAGAGTTGCTCGATTTTAGCATTTAACTGTGCTATCATTTCTCTCACTTGGGTATTTTCCGCTGTGAGCTTCTCGAGTTCCTCGTTAGTGTCTTGAACCGACTCCCCAGTCTCGGCCGGTCGCGATCCGCGTACTTTATCTGCCCAGCTCACCGAGTTTGGCGAATCCCTTGACTTCGATGCGGACTTGGACCGCGACGTCGTGGGGGTGAAGCCTCTAGAGGTGCAGCCCGTCCTTCGTCGTCCGCTCGATCTCGACCTCAAGCTGGATTTTTCCTTTACTGTAGGAGTCGCTTGTCTCTGGTCTTCTTGTATGCTGGCCGACTGCCTTTGCTTGAAGATGAAGGGCTCCTTATACTTGGCTTTGTAGTTTCTGTCTGCTATGGCATGATCCTTGCCGCACATCCGGCATTTGGGCTTGCATGTGTGGTCTCTGTCTGGATTAAAGGCACCGCAGCCAGGGCAGAGTCTATCGGTGGGGTTGGGGCAGACATCGCCCCTGTGGCCGATCCTGTTACACTGTCTGTAGAAGTCTATTTGCTTGCGATAGAGCGCACAGCGTGTGATGGCGCCGGCGTAGCACACGGTAGCACTATGATGGTCGTGGTGTTTCCCAGCCTTTTGGTTGTGATGACCATGGGGTTTCTAGTCGTAAAAAGAGCCGATATAATAATACCTGGTGTTTCGTCCAGAGGAATCCCTCTGATGACTCTCTTGAATGTATTTTCGGGCGCCTTCTCATACGCCGCCACTTCGTGTGCCTTCCCTGTAGTGCTGATCTGCTTGATTTGTCTATATTGGTTAGCCCGATCCGGATCAGGAGTGCTCACCACTAAGGTGTTCTGAGTCGTGTTGGGACCGATCACGTCGACTCTGCATCCTCGAACGGTATGCCGGCTGCTTCGTAGATGCATCTGTTCATTTCCGTTGGGTCGAGCTGAGCCACCCACAGTCCTCCTCCGGGTCTAATAACCACCATATAGTCGCCCGCAGGTAGCCTAGGCGTCCTACTTTCCTCAATTCGGCCGAGCAGTCGATCTTGGGTTTTGGCCTGCGCCTTGTCTGTAGTCCCCGCGTCAGCGTTGGTGCCATCGCGGTCGCCATCGACGCCGCGCTCGTTGTTTTTGCTTTCGCCTCGTCTGCGTCTCCTTTTGCAGTGTGTCGTTCCTTTTCACTTGCCGATTCGTCAAGCATTTCGGCATTTCCTAGTTGAAAATCGATATCGTTAACCTCGGCGTCGTCGCAGGACAACTTGGCTGCCGGCGAGACCGGCTCTATAGCGTTTAGTGCCGCCCCTGCGCGTCGGGGAACCCGGCATGGCTTAGCGCCTCTCTGTGTTGCACGCACAAGAAAGTGGCCGTAAATTAGGGAGAAAAAGTCGGCCTACCTGGATGTTGGTATCCGCTGATTCCTGCTGATGCGGCGGTTCCTCTGATAATAAATTTCTGCGGTTGCGCGGTGATTCGCTGCGAAACCATTCTTACACGCAGGGAGCCGTCGTGAAGTGCGTCCACACACTCCGGCGACCACAGCGCTTTATTCCTTTCGAGAACTTGATGCGTGCGTTTTCGGAAAAGCAGAGTTTTATTGACGCCATTGAATGTAAGCAATAAACGCGGAAGTAACTTGCGTTTTAGATACGCGCCTGGCGTTTGGTGATATAGGGTGTGTTCCAATACTCAGCGTAGACAGCAAAATAGACAGCTAAGTGGACAGTGGCCATCTTAGGTCCCATTCCAATTCTCACGTAGCCGGCAAAATAGACAGCTTCGCGAAGACGGCATCGGAGACAAATACGATGCAGGCTACTTTGCTCTCCAAACAAGATGGCGGCTCAGCGAAATGGCCGGATAGCTTGGATCTCGCCGACATGGTCATCTGCGCACAAGGAGATGCTTTTCCAAGTGCTCAATGTAAGCTACGTTAAATTTTTTATACATTTGAACATGAGATAAGCTAAAGAATTAACCGTTATATTTGTTTTTCTTAGCTTTCTCTTCTCGACGCCAGGTGGTGTCACGTCGCGTAGACGTCTTCTAGACGCGTTCCATTTCTCGGTCAACATGGGCTCGATGCCTTCCTCTAAACTGTCAGCGTAGACCGTCTACGATGATGTCCAGAATTGGAACACAGCCATAAACGTGTTGCCTTACATTTAGTTGAACGGGTGCGGAAACGCGGTGCAACGCCATGCAGGGCCTCGCACGAACGCAGCAGCAACGCTGTGCAAATTCGCGTCACAGAGGCAAGCACGCGCTTACCAGATGGCCGGCTGCCGCGAACAGCGTGGCAAGGAGAGCCCGTAACCATGGCAACCGCAGCCAGGTCCTGGGTCGCCCTTTCTCAAGGTTCACTGAGGGGCAGGGGCGGAGCCACGGTTTTTTTTTTGTTGGCGGAGCCACGGTTCTTTTTCTTGTTTTTTTTTTCCTGTGGCCATTTACCTTTCTCTTTTTTTTCATTTTCTTGCGCGCGCACCGGCTGCATGTTTGTGAAGTCATTGTTGTTCGTTTTTAAAGACGATAGTCTTTCTTGGGATACTTCAACGCAGAACTTTTGGTCTGTCTGTCTGTCTGTCCGTCACACGAATCAGCCACCTGCCTAAAGTTTAAGCCCTTGCTAAACGCCCAGCCATCTTGAACAAAGAGCTGCGTTCATACTTGTGGAGATTGTCGATCAAAAAGCAAATATTATGCCTATCTCAGGCGCAACGTCAATGTATATGTATGAGCTGGTGTGTTCCTTTATTAGTAACTACATAGATGCGTAATTCTAAAGACCCTAGTGTTTCTTAGGTTGCGCTGAAAATGCGCTACCTCGCAGAAGCGAAGATCCGTTGTTTGTCTCCGAGGTCGCGCGATGTGCCGCGTGTTTCATCCGACGCACGATAGCTGGCGCAGTCTGCCCCCGTCGCTGCAAAACAAAAAACAAACACCGCGCTTGCGGCGAGAAGACGCTTGTTCATGCCAGGACGGAAATGGTACGAGAAAACCGTCACGAATGACCGTGGATATGAGACCAGGACTTATGTAGTACGGCCGGCAGAAGACTATCGTCTTTCGACGACATTTGCAGCGAAGCACGCAGATGCGCGGCCAATTTTTTATTTGATTTCTTTTTAGCGCGTGGGTAGGGGCAGCACTGTCCGTCGCGTTGTCTGGCGTGGACTCGACAGCGCCGACGAGCATGCGGTCAAAGGTGTCCGCGTTACACCGGTATGGTGTGAAAGCAAGCTCGACGCCGCGCAGAAGTTCGAGACATCGTGGTAACGGCTAGTTATGACAGTGGATATGCAGGACGTTAGAGGTACGCATAATATTTCCAACCATCTTGTCGTGATTACGAACATAATTATTCAGCCTCCTGTGTTCCCGAAGAACATGTCTTGGAAACTGGACGTGCTAGAGCGTTCGCGAGGCGTCAACTGAGTTCAGTAAGGAACTCTGCAATGAAACTGGCTGCCACTCGTACGCCAATTCACATGCTCTGGAGGAGCCCCTGAACACAGGGTTCTCAAGGCACGACCGAAGAGGAGTCTAGCTATGCGCTGAGCTAGAACTTCTGCATCGACTCAGGGCTGACCAGAGGACCACGACGCGGCGTCGGGTTGAGGCTCAACCTACCCGTCCGTACGGGGGAGCGGCCCGCTGCTCTACCGCCTTGAGCGATAGCTTTCTTCGGGATCTAAATAAAGTTCCCTGTTTGTCTGTCTACTCGACAAGTTAGCTGGGTGTGTGGATCATTAGTTAATGTGCGCTGGAAAAGTCGGTACTTCAAATAGAACGCGTCCATTGTCGACCGCATCCGGGAAAAAGCGTCGGCAGTCGTACCAGTACCGGACATTGCTCGGTTGTTTCGATATAAAATACGTACTCGGACGGTGGCTGGCAGGCTGGTCGTATGTCGCATCAATTCTTTATCCGTTGCGTTGCAGAAACACGGACAATAAATCGAGAAATGTTGCAGGGAACAAAAGCAACAAACCGTGTTTTGTTGCCGTGTATCATTTCGTTGCCACCGTCAAACAGCTGTCACGACGCTGGCTCGAAGTTCTGCGTGCCGTCGGGGGAGAGACGGATGATAGGCTCGGAAGTTAGCCAAATCACAAATATAAATGACCATTCAGCAGCAGCTAAGACTAAGTCGCGAATAAACCTCCGACCTAATGCGTCCGTGTAATCCTGTCGGCGCTGTCAAGACACGCCAGTCCACGCTACGCACAGTGTGGTCCCTACGCGCACGAGATAAAGAAAACAAAAGAAGGCAACGACAATTACTTCCGAAACATGCAGCCACTCCGCGAGGAAAACAAAAAAAAAGAAAGAAAGAAACGGAAATGGCGTCAGCAAACAAACAACAACAAAAGCAAACGTGGCTCCACCTTTTCCCCTCACTGCACCTTCGGAAAACGTGACCCCCAGGTCTTCAGGTGAAGGTGATGGTGGCACTGCCTGAATTTTCAGGGAAAAAAAATAACGCCTTAGCGAGGAGCCCCATGCGGACCTACTACCCTATTGTAGTACACTCCAGTGAAGGTAAATCCTGGAAAGCGTATTTTATTTCGCGGCTGTAATTTCGTGGCAATATCTCTTAAGACATTTCTCATACTTTTCCGAAGAATTATATGAACGTGAATTTGTCGGCGGCCTATGGAGCCATTTCTCTTTGATTTTAAGTATCCGCAAATACTCGTTGAACCATTGGTTAGTGTTGCCGTTAGTAATCGTTATCAATGTCTGTAAACAGTTAGCTCTGACGTGGTTCACCACGCGTGACGGATTGATACGTTCGCTTCTTGCCTCGGCATGCACTGAAAAGCATGATTGATGCAGCGCGAAATACAAAGATGAAGGAACATATATTGCACAGGAGGAGCGCTGTGTCGCAACTGAAAGATTTAATTCGAAAAACGAAGCGGGAAAACAATGCCGGGCATAGCGGACATGGGCAATAGGAAGAAGGTAAAGCGAAACATTTTTTGCAACAACACGTGAAACAACTCACTTGATATTGCATGAGCAAAGTAGATAAGAGGCTCTTTGTCCGTCAGAAAAATCGACGCTTGGCTCACGCATGCGTCTCACATTGTTTTAATTTCCTTCAAGGCACTCAAAAGTTGTCAAAAACGGAACTCCATTCTCCGACCTGATGTCTGACATTACCAAGTCTTGTATGCAGGTGTGGAGAGCAGTTTCTGCTCACATATTCAGCGGCTTGAAAATGCAGGTTTTCCGGGGTTTTTTTCTGGCTAGCTGCAGTGAGAAGCTGTTGAAAGGAATCAAAAATCAAAATCGTCCCGACACCGGTGGTAAAAAGGAAAAATATGATAGGGTATCGGTATGACCATATGTACAGGGGGGGGGGGGGGGGGGGTGTCAAAAGTTCCCAGCCCACGCTGCCATAGGAAAACATGAAATTGTGGCCTGAGAACTTTTGACCAGCCCTGTAGATAAACTTTTCCACGGCTTGTGCAATGTTCGAAAAAGATATGGTATAAACACGGTGTTTTCTGCTCCAGAAAAACTACCTAGGGTCTGCCGGCTTGTTCACCAAAGAATGGAGGGAAGTGAAAAGAAAAGTGATGACTGTGAAGCTAACCGTGTGTCCACTTGTGTTCCTTGTAAGCGAGGAATTGTGTACCGAATTCCCCTTACTTGCGGCAAATCGTACGTTAGACAAAGCGGCAGGTGTTTTAATGTACGCTTGAAGGAGCATAATCAGTCTAAAGAATACTAACGCAAGCCACCTAGCATCGCATTGTAACACTTGTGGCTGCACTCCGGTGTTCGTAGATGCGGAAGTGCTTTCTAGGCACTGTACAAATTAACCCGTGAAGTAATCGAAGCCTTTCACATTAAAAGAATGGGAGACGAATGCGTGAGCCAAGCGTCGGTTTTCTTGGCGGGCAAAGAGTTTGCTTATATACTTGGCTCATGCAATATCAAGTGACTTGTTTGAATATCTTAAGGTGCACAGGTGTTGCAAAAAATACTTTGCTTTAGTTTCTTCCTATTGCCCATGTCCGCTATGACCGGCATTGTTTTCCCGATTCGTTTTTCTTAATAAAAGTTTCAGTTGCGAGAGAGCGCTCGTCCTGTGCAATATATGTTCCTTCGTCTCCGCATTTCGCGCTGCATCAATCATGCACGCATTCCAACTTGTCCAACTTTCCATGCTAATGCACTGCAAAGCTTTTCTGTCGACCTTTTGTTCCACCGATGTGCGCCTTTTTGACCTGTTAGTCGGCGTTTGCGGTGTCCTGACATCTGTCTTGTATCCTTAATTGCACGCCCTGTCTGCTTAACAGGAATGTACGGAATGTTTTCTTACATAAGCCGCTAAAAACCGAGTAATTGTGTTTCATTGGTGGGTAGCGAGGTATACGCAGATGTAGCATGTGTATTTAATTTTTTTTGTAGAGTTAGAGGTGCGGGTTGTATTCAGGAGTGAGTATATGTGAGGAGATATGGTATACCACCTTTGCCGAACCACTCCTCATGTGTACTGTGCTCGCTGGAAGCCTACAAGTCGTGGGAATGCTAAACAACAATAATGGTTACTGCATTGAAAGTACAATTTTTTATTATCAGATCTCTCTAGTTGTGTTTGCTGTTTGTGCACAGAAATATTACTCAACGTCCGATCCCAATAGCATGCGTGAAAGGAAGACTTTAAAAGACAGCCTGGCTGCTCCCATGCCTTGAAACATCATTCTGTTGTACAAAAGCTGAGATAAGCATCCTCCAGTCATTATCAGACAGGCCATGTCCCGCGCCAGGTGTGTGACAATGCCAGGGTGTAATCAATCGTTGTTAATAACAGGTCCTGTTTCTTAAGCACGGCATTATGAACTGCGATAGTGACAACTTCTTTCAACTACGTTCACCATATTATGTTCATTTTATTTCTAATGGTTGGTTCTTTCTGCCTTTTTGTCTTTTTTGCCACATGCAGAGCGTCAATGAATTGTGCTGTAGATTACAATGTTTTTTAAGAACACTTGTATCTAGTTCCCCGCTGAAGTCGATCGTCTGTACGCTTGAAATTGGCGCACCAGCAAATCTGCCTTTTGGTTGAGAAACCATATTTTTACTGCGACGTCGATGCCGCAATATGTGGCTTGCATTGAAATTTGCTTTAAAAGATTTTTGTTGATAGATCATGACATTTTGGTCTATGGTAGCTTTCGCACTAAATATCTCCAGACGAAATAATTCGTGTGGTATTGAAATCTACCACACGTGAACAAGGAATACTACTTACTAATAGGAGTGACGTGCTCAAGCTCATACTGCACGTCGACGCCAGTAGATGGCAAACATGTTTAAAGAGACACTAAAGAGAAAAGCGATTTTTTCGTGTATTAGTTAAGTACAATATCACAATCCCCAAAACAGCACTCTTACCGTGACACGACGCTTAGTAACCAAGAAAACGCGCGAAAGAAAAATGCGGGTGGAGACGCCAACGTGAGATTCCCGCCCAAGCACAGTGACACCATGGATTTTGAAGGCATCTACTGGCTCCTACGTAGCTGCTAATCGATAAAAATGATGTGCGTTGTAAACTGTTGGTGCCATTGACCTAGCGTACGAAGTTTCAGAACATTTCATCGAGCCAATGTCACGAAAATACGAAAAATACATCTTGAAATTTTTGACGTCACGTGCGGCGATTTCGGTGCAAAAACTTCAATCTTGAGTTTCTCCCCTAATAATGAACTTATACTGAAACTTATGGTATTAGAGTTATCACAGGGCAGTTTATCAATCTAAACGAAGTCATGGTTTGTCTTTACTGTACCTTTAACGATTGGGCGTAATGATTGAGCCGAAAGTTCTAGGTTAACTTTATGCGGACGATCTTGTCTTATTTGTGGTCCGTCAAGGTGATATACAGCAGCTCGCGCATGTGTGCGGAAGGGAAGGCGATGATCTAGAACTAGGATTTAGTATAAGAAAATGTGGATTGATGGTATTCAATGCTCCCAATGAGCAGGCCTGTCAATATAGGGCCAAGAAATACCGATAGTAAGTGAATACAAGTACCTCTGAGTATGTATAAATGAGGGTGATAGATATGCTCCGGCAGAGGAAAAAGCCTCGGTAGCAAAGGGAAGGAGGAATGCCGCAATAATCAAACACTGAACGTTGTGGTGATACAATATGTACGTTATGCTTCGAGGTTTGTGGAAAGATGTAATGGCTCCGGGGCTTACTTTTAGGAACTCAGTGATGGGCATGAGGTCAGGGGTGCAATCAGGAACGCATGTGAATCAAAGGACAGTGGGACACCTTGGTTGAGCGTCCCACTGTAAAGGGTGATAAGTGGTGGACAAGTTTTCAGACGTGGGAAGCTCATATCAAAATAAGCGCCGAGGAGACGCTAGAGAATATGAAAGAGAGTAGATGGGCAGAGAAAGTGTTTCGTTATTTGTTTCGTATAGAAAGAGCGTTGACACACAGTGCAGAACAAGAACTAGGTAACTCACTAGTAAATATACGGCTGGCAGTGTAAGCGGCATGGCAACAAATAGCGTTTAACGAAAAGAAAAGACATTGATGCGGAGAGTAATTACTCGATGGCAGCGATGACCAGGGATGCATTTTACGATATTTTCAACGGAAGCACTTTAATGCTTGAATCAGGTTGCCTCAGAACGCGAAGTTAAAAAGCGAGATTTAGTGATGAAGAAGAAGAATGCACATGCTTTGGGAGAGGGCGGATGATATTGTGATATAATGTGGATATATAGAGCCAGGTGTACGCTTCGGCACAAGCCTACATGAAGCCTTGGGTTTTAGGGACGACAATGGAAAGCTCAACACTTTCCGCAATAGAAATAAGTAAGAGACGGTTAGAGTATTGGTGGCCGACTACTAGAGAGAAAGGACGTACTGGCAAGAAAAACGATATTGTCACGTGGTCGTGACGTTGACGAAGGCAGCAGGCTGTATGCAAATGCCCCCTCTGAAAAAGCATCGTCCTGACGTTTACGACAGGACACAGGGGCGGGGGGCGAATTCATGCAACAATAAATAACAATAAAGCAAGAAATTACAATAAACAATAAGCGCAAGCAAGAAATTACAATAATAAAGCAAAATTACAGTCTTCAGATTCACTAACGCGAGTAATATGGCTTGAGGCGCACGACATGGTCGACTTCAGGTCGCGCACCGCGCCGCTGAGTGTTCGTAATAACGTCAGGGACAGCCTCGTAGTCGAGTGCACCGAGGCGCCGAAGTACCCTGTACGGTCCGAAGAATCGTCGAAGAACCTTCTCACTAAGTCCCCGCCGGCGTATTGGCGTCCAGACCCACACACGGTCACCGGGTTGGTATCCCATGTGGCGTCGTCGAAGGTTGTAGTGACCGCTGTCTTTCTTTTGCTGGCTCTGGATGCGCAGACGGGCGAGTTGTCTGGCTTCTTCGGCGCGCTGAAGGTACACGGTGACGTCGATGTTTTGCTCGACATTAGGCAACATGGCGTCGAGCGTCGTTGCCGTGGTCCTTCCGCAGACCAATCCATACGGCGTCATAACTGCGTCGTTTCTTGTAGAGCCGTGTTGGATGCTAAAGTTACATACGGAAGGATGTCATCCCACGTCTTGTGCTCGACGTCGACGTATATGGCCAGCATATCGGCGATGGTCTTGCTGAGACGCTCCGTGAGGCCATCGGTCTGTGGGTGGTAGGCGGTGCTCCGGCGTTGACTTCTCTGGCTGTACCTTACGATCGCCTGAGTTAGGTCCGCCGTAAAGGCCGTACCTCTGTCGATAATGAGGAGCTCTGGGGGCCATGACGCAGTACGATATTCTCGATGAAGAACTTTGCTACCTCAACGGCACTGCCCTTGGGCAGGGTCCTAGCCTCAGCTTAGCGGGTGAGGTAGTCAGTAGCTACGACGATCCATTTGTTTACGGAATTCGACGTTGGGAACGCTCCCAGGAAGTACATGCCAATTTTCTAACGGCCGGCGAGGTGGCTCGATGGGTTGCAGAAGTCCGCCTGGCCTAGTCAGTGGTGTCTTCCGTCGCTGACAATCTCGGCAAGTCTTCACGTAGTGGGTGACGTCAGCAGTGAGGTGATGCCAGTAGTACTTTTCTTGTATCCTCGCCAGCCTTCGGAAAATCCCAAGGTGTCCAGTCGTCGGGTCGTCACGCAGAATATCCAGAACTTCTGGACGTAACACTCAAGGTACTATGAGGAGGGAATCAGCCCCAAGTGGCGAGAAGTTTTTCATTAGAAGAACGCCGTTCCGCACGAAAAACGACTCCAGTCCTGGTCTAAATACCTTTGGAGCTACAGTGTCCTTGCCCTCGAGGTATTCTACAAGGCCGTTGACTTCCGGATTGGCGCGCTGTCATTCGGCGAAGTCATCAGCGCTTATAGATCCAAGGAAGCAGTCATCATCCTGCTCGTCCAGCAGCGGTGGATCGACGGGGGCACGAGACACGCAGTCGGCATCAGAATATTTTCTTCCGGACATGTAAACGACGTAATGTCGAATTATTGAAGTCTTAGACTCCATCTTGCCAGACAACTTGAAGGGTCCTTCAAGTTAGCTAGCCAACACAAGGCGTGGTGGTCGCTCAAACTTTGAAGGGGCTCCCGTAGAGGTAGGGGCGAAACTTTTACGTAGCCCAGATGATGGCGAGGCACTTCTTTACTGTTGTGGAATAGTTTGCCTGTGCTTTGGATAGCGACCGGCTAGCATAACTGATCATTCTTTCCAGTCCGTCCGTCCTCTGCACAAGGACGGCGCCGAGTCCCACGCTGCTTGCGTCGGTGTGCACTTTTGTTTCGGCGTGTTCGTCAAAATGCGCAAGTAACGGAGGCGTTTGCAGGCGTCCCTTTAGTTTTTGAAATGTTTCCTCACGTGGCGTTTCCCACTTGAACTCGACGTCGGTTCTGGTAAGGTTACTGAGTGGCACGGCGATGAGGGCAAAATATTTGACCAACCGCCTGTAATAGGCGCACAGGCCGAGAAATCGACGGATGGCCTTCTTGTCGGCGGGTTGCGGCAATGTAGCGATGGCGGCTGTCTTCTGAGAATCGGGTCGTACTCCGGACTTGCTGATCACGTTACCCAAGAAAAAGAGCTCCTCGTATATGAAGCGGCACTTTTCATGCTTCAAGGTGAGGACGGAGGTCTTGATTGCTTGAAGTACTGCGTCAAGTCGCCAGAGGTGTTCGTCGAAGTTTGAAGGAAACAATGACGTCTTCTAGGTACACCAGGCAAGTCTGCCAATTCAATCCTGTCAGTACTGTATCAATAACCCGTTGGAAGGTCGCCGGCGCCGAGCAAAGACCAAAGGACATGACCTTGAACTCGAAGAGGCCGTCTGGTGTTATAAACGCGGTCTTTTCTCGGTCTCTCTCGTCGACTTCAATTTGCCAGTAGCCTGTCTTGAAGTCCCTCGACGAAAAGTACTTCGCGTTGTGGAGTCGATCCAGGGCGTCATCTATCCGTGGGAGGGGGTACACGTCCTTCTTTGTGATCTTGTTCAGGCGACGATAGTCGACACAGAAACGTAGGGTCCCGTCCTTCTTCTTCACCAACACCACGGGTGCCGTCGCGTAGCATTTCGTGGACTTGTTTCTTTATGGCCTCGCGTTCTCCCGTTGAAACTCTGTACGGGCTCTCACGAAGTGGCCTGGCACTTTCTTCGGTTACGATGCCATGTTTTGCGACTGGTGTCTGCCGAATTCTTGACGACGATGAAAAGCGGTCCTTGTATTGCCCGAGCGATGCTTTCAGCTTTTCTTGCTTATGCGTCGGAAGGCTCGGATTGACGTCGAATCTTGTTGCGGACCTCGATTCGTCGTACCATGTTCGGTAGACTCGGCGAGGGCGAAAGCGTTGCTGGCTTCCACAATTTCTTCGATGTAGGCCACCGTCGTGCTTTTGCTAGCCTGCTTATACTCGTTGATGAAGTTCGGGAGCATCAACTTTGCTTTCCCTTCTCAAAGCTCGGCTATTCCTCTGGCGACCCAAATTTCGCGGTTTGTCAACAGTAGTCGGTCGCCTTCAACGCCGCCGTGCTGGTCTGTTGATTTCTGAGTGCCGACGGAAATTCTGACGCTGGAGCGAGGGGGAAAGGTGACTTGGTCGTCTAGCACATTCAAGGCGTGCTTTTCTGGCGGCGTGTGCGGTGATAGTGCTTTTTCTGTGGATAGCGTTATCGACATGGATCGCAGATCGATGACTGCGCCATGAAGGCCTATGAAATCCATAGCAAGGATGACATCTCTCGAGCACCGCTGTAGTACTACGAAGCTTGCGGGATAAATCTGGTTGTTAATTGAGACTCTTGCTGTGCAGATTCCGGCCGGTGTTACAAGGTGCCCTCCAGCTGTCCGAGTCTCAGGGCCTTCCCACACGGTCTTGCCTTTCTTCAACTTCGTGGCGAACGGTCCACTGATGACAGAATAGTCAGCTCTGGTGTCGAGAAGGGCTGTCACACTGTGGCCGTCGATAAGAACGTCGTGGTCGCTAGTTCGTAGTCTCGCGTTGCAGTTAGGGCGTGGCGTCGGGTCACCGCTGCGTCGTTATGTTGCGCTGCTTCCTTGTTGCGTCTTCACGTCTTCCTCGGTCCGCGACGTTTCGCCAGCAGGGCTCCGTCTGCTTCGCTTCGTGTTCTGCAGGTTTCGTTGCGTTGTCGTCGTCGGCAGCCGCGGAGAATATTCGGCATTTCGTCGTACAGCAACCGCACCTCCATCGGTTGCTGCCCTTAGTTTCCCGGATACGGGCTAGGCGACCGGCCGCCGTTTGGGCCAGTGTACTGCCGGCGGTGCGGTGAAATGTAGCGGCAGGGCGACGGCTAGCGGGAAGGTCGTCGTTCTTGCCGCTGTGTTCCGGTGAGGTAGTCGTTGATGTCGCGAGGCCGTTCGCCTGGCTGCGGACGCGGCGCGTTGACGGCGAATCCGCGTAACCCCATTTGTCGGTACTGGCAACGGCGGTACGTGTGGCCGGCCTCCCCGCAGTGGTAACAGAGCGGCCGCTTGTAAGGGGCGCGCCAAACGTCGGTCTTCCTCATAGTGTGCGCTGGCCGGCAAATCGGTGGTATGGCGTCGGTGGGCGGGCGGTATGGCGGCAGTGGCGGTTTCTGGTGACGGTACGACGGCAATGCGGCGTCTTGGCGTGGGCGTGGAGGGCGAGCGTGACGGCGGGCTGCAGCAGCATAGCTCATGACTTGCAGCTGCGGCACTGGAGGCTGCGGAACACCCAGTGATTGCTGGATCTCCTGCCGTATGACGTCAGCGATGGAATCCACCTGAGGCTGTGGTGAAGGTAGAATTTTTCGCAGCTCCTCTTGCACGATCGCTCGGATCGTCTCTCGGAAATCGGCGGTTCCTAACCATTGGATGTCGCTGTAGCTTGGAGCCGAGAAGCTGCGATTGTATTGCCGTGTCCGCATGTCGAGCGTCTTCTCAATTGTCGAGGCTTCGGAAGCGAATTCGGCGACCGTCTTCGGCGGGTTTCATCTAGCGAGCGAAGGGTTCTTGTTTCACACCCTGCATTAGGAACCTGACTTTCTTCTCTTCGGGCATAGTGGGGTCGGCGTGTCGAAACAGGCGATTCATCTCCTCCTTGTAGATAGCGATGGTTTCGTTGGGCAGCTACACACGGGTCTCCAACATAGCTGCGGCTCTTTCGTTCCGGACAACGCTGGTGAACGTGCTCAGGAACGTCGTCATAAAGAGATCCCTGGTTTGTAACGTGGATTCTCGGTTTTCCAATCACGTCATCACGTTTTCGTCGGAGTCCCGGTTGTTGAAAGTCGCGACTTGTTCCTACGTCTTCAGCCAGGTCTCGGGTTCCTCACTTGGCGATCCATGGAAGTTCGATGGCTCTCTCGGTGACTGGATCACGATCGTTGCAGGAGACGCAGCGGCCGTCATCGTGCCTGTCGTCTTCGTCGCCGTGGCTTTTGGCTTGTCCAGTAGTGTTCCGTACTGCGTGGGGAGTCTTTTAAGTCTGCGGCTGGCTCGACTGTCCGTGGTGGGTTAGGTGTCTTTGTCACGATTTCGGCTGAGTTCACGGCTTCACGGGGCCGTCCAGCACATGACAGAAGCAGCACCTCCCCCGATGTTACGTGGTTACGACGTTCACGAAGGTAGCAGGCAGTATGTCCAAGATGACATTGCAAATGAGTTGTGCGGAATCCCGCAAGGTGGCGGAAGGGTTAAGAAAGGGAAATAGACTACCACCCATTTGTAGCACGAAGCCACAAGGAATGGATATCCTTGTGGCTTCGTGCTACAAATGGGTGGTTGTCTATTTTCCCTTTCTTATGTCCAAGACGAAACTATTTGGCCGAACTTGTGGCCGGAAATGGAAGATCAGATTACAGCAATACACGCAGGCACTGATAGCGGCGAACAGAGCGTCGACCGTCCATCAACTGACAAGCGGTGAAGCGCGTCGGTTTATATACGTGTGTCATCGAGTATTCCAGCCTGATCACTGGTTGTCGCGCAAGCTTTAGAATAAGCTCGAGTGTTCGCGTCTTGCGAGCAATCTTAACAAAATAATCTACAATAATCGTGAAGCTTTTCGAACAATGAGGCGCGGTTTGCGCTGAGCATTGCTGACAGTCTTTGTGGGCTAAAACCGAATATAGCAAAAATGAACATAAGAAAGGCACGTGGCAATATCGTGCCGTAACGGGCAGAGAACTGGGCTCTGAAATTGAGTTTTTTTGCTATAGTAAGATAGGTTGATTAAAAATAGACAATTAAGGCAAAAAGAAAGGAAACGTTTTTTTTTTCTTTATCTATCAGCCGGGTGGCACAATTATGACCGCCCCTTTATAAAGGAGACGCTCATAACATCCATGCCTTCATCCATCGGAGGAAATTTCTGATGTTTTCCTGGAGAGTGATGCTTGCACATCGAGGGTCGTTGTGCATTAACCACGGTGACTCTGACCGATATAGCATACCTCATAACCTTAACAAATAGTAAAATATCGATATGGGTGAAGCGTTAGAATTTGCAGCTTGTTGTGATGGACATCATTCAAGTAATGCTTCTTATATTTACAGCGCTTCCGGATAAAATACGAGCTGGATCCTTTCCTTAGAGGTATGTACAAATCGCATGCGGCCGATTTAAAGAAAGACATAGGTGTAGTTGGTCACTAACTGATTTTAACTACATCTACAGTTTTCGAGACTATGTGCAGTGGCTCATGGTGATATGAAATCATTTAGAGAAATGTTAGGGAGAGTAAGTTTACGCTGATGTGTGTGTGAAGGCGCGAAAGAAGGCAATCTCGAGAAAGGTGCTTTGTGTCATATTGTTTCTCGTGTTCTTTTTTTCTTTCGCGCTCTAAAGCAAATAGCAACCTATACCAACTTGCCCAACAAGAACACGGTGTGAAAGTAGCCACTTAACTGAGCATCAACCTCGCCAATGAAGCTCCTTGGACTTTTTAGTGTTGTTTTGTAATATATATGATTCGTCTGTGGGTTTAAGTAATGTTTTTTTTGTACATCATCAGGTTCATGTATAGACAATGTCATTGGGAGTAATTTATATTTACAGCATTTCATCTACAAATTGTACTAACAGCATCTCCGTTTGGCCAATAGTAATTACAATAAGGACTGGCCCACCGGCCATTAATCTCTATAGGGTGCGTTTTTCGGTTGATTTGCTTATGTATTTGTTTCCTTACAAATGTGTCGCGCTCCTTACCGAAAGCGTTGTGTAAGGAGGTGAAATAATATGTTTATAGAAGAGCACGGTTGCCGTTGCTGGCTACTTTGCGTCAAAATGCCTGCTTTGCAACCTCGCCTGTCGACAAATATATCACGTTAGCTATATGGCTATTTTCTGCCTCCTTTTGAACTTATGCCTCGGCGCACTTAGCAGGAAAAGTGGACGAAAATATACCTTGCCACCGGCAGGGACCGAACCTGCAACTTTCGAATAACGCGTCCGATGCTCTACCACTGAGCTACGGTAGCGGTCATCCCCTCTTACACTTTATAGGGTATATATGTGCATTTAAGCGTGGGAAGTGTCTGTTGCTATTGTGGTGAGTGTGGAACACTCTTTTTGCCTCTTGGCATCACGTAGCACGTGATCTACACGCGAGGGTCTCGTGCTGGCGGACTTTATACCTTCAGTTAGTATGCGAGAGATTATTAGTCAGCTGCCAGCTCCAAATAATAAGATCATGTGCTACGTGACGCCAACAGACAAAAAGAGGATTCCACACTCGCCACGAGAGCAAAAAGGTGGCGTTGACTGACGCTCCCACGTACAAATGCACATATATACCCTATAAAATGGACGTCATGCTCGCCGGAGCAGCCCGGGAGACTGAATTAGCGCTATAACTGATAAGTATAGCCACCAACCATGCAAGAACAGTGGCTGTTGGAGTAGCGAACCCGCCTGAAGGGCTGCCATCAGAGGCCAGGACAGAGACACAGGTAGTGGCCACTGCGGTGACAGTGGAGGCCACCATGGAGGCCACTGCGGTGACACAAACCAGCGACGCCACGGCCTTTGCTGTGATAGGGGCTGCGACAAAGCCAGTGGGGGCGCATGCAGCACCCACGGTAGAGCTGCGCCCGCAGAAAGGCATGGATATTGACCATTTCATCCTTGCCTTTCTCGACGACGAGTAATAAAGTGTTATTATTATATTGCACAATGTGTCGTCCGAGGAGAATCTTAGGGGGGATGACATTGTGGTATAGCAGAAACGCCTGCTTTCCGTGACGCTGGCACGATTGTAGACTCGCAGTGGGAAATAACAGACCACCTGCAGAGGGAGCACTGTTGCCCTATTTCTATGAGCCTCTTCAATCCCACCGCTAATCCGCGCTAAACCTCGTTTCCCTGCTAGCGTGACAGGTTACTCGTCCCCTACGGGTGAAACCCTCGCGCAGGACGAGATGGATGGGGATAAAATACCAGACCACAAGGAAACGGCCCTGCTTGTGCCAGTGGTCACCGACATCACCCTTGGGATCCGTGAGTCACCGATCAAGTAAAGGAGTAAGTCTTTCCCTTGGTGTTCTACACAGAGCGGACTATCCCGCTGGGCGATTCCCCGCGGGCGCGTCTGCGCAAGCAGTCGTGTGGTCAGCGGTGTTACCACGGAGACGAGCCAAAGAGGGTGGTGGGGAGGTTGTGGGTGTGTTCGATGCTCTCCCACGCGCGGCCGTGCGTGGCGTTGCCGCATTTGTAGAAAAGGGGACCCTGGGGGGTTGAGCCGACGCCGGGCGATTTGACGATGAAGGCCGCCCTGCAGACGCAACACACCCCTTTTGCCCGGTTTCACGAAGACGGCGCCCATGGACTAACCCAGGGAGGGATAATCGGCGCGCACCTTTTCCTATCCTCCTATACTATTTTTTTCTTTCTTAACATTTTTCCTTGCAGTCCTGTCTCCTACTCCCCTTAGCTACTTCCTAGTTTTAGTAGGCAGCATAAGTTAACTTTGTGCAAATATCCAACATAGTGTCTATACGCTTTAGGTTATAGGAGCGGGGTATGGCTGGTGTCTGCATGTTTTTGATACCACGAATATGGTAGCGTCCTCGTGTGGGGCTCCGTCACGGGCGGCCGCCGCCGCGGCCGAATCGATTTCCAATATCATGCATCGAGAATTTTAATTACTTAATAGTAGCACCACATCAAAATGTGTACGCACCGCCAATAGCACGGCCAACGACTACTTGAGTTTCAACGCTTAAACAACAGTCACTTCCTGTCGTACACACATCACTACATTGCTTCCAATTAGAGCTGTGCGCCACCGCGCCTGCTTTTGCTGACGCCGGTCGCGCCGCCGCCGAAGTCCTGAGAGTGACCGCGCCGCCGCCGCGCAATAATTGCGGCGCGCCGCCATTACACCTTTATTTTAACCGAACAGCGCAATCTGTACTTAAAATGCATCACTTCACCGAGGGAGCTCTTCTCGCTGGGAGTCTCCATTTCAACCGCTACTGATTGGTGGTAGCTCGGCACGGAGCGCGCCATCTGTTTCCGGTCCTTCTTCGTCAACCTCATTTTGACGTCACCAAGTTTTCATAACTGTCTAGTCAAATTAGAGGAACAGAATGCGATTCAACAAAATAGGAAAAAATGGGAGGCCACGCACCCAGTATCTACCAGAGCACGCCTATCTCGGACCCAGGAGCCTAAGCTCCCGGCGGCATACTCCCACACCCAGACACCATTTTGTTCTGAAATGCCAAGGCGTGTATCTGTTGCGCCAAGTTAACATGATAAGCAGCGTCTCTGGGGCTTTAAAATAGGAGAAAGCGTCCATTGAAGGCGCTTCCGCTAGCAAGAAGCCGTCTGGGTACCACTGCGCCGTCCTTAGATGCGAAAACAATCAGCGCAGGAGGAAGACATTGCCCAACACTGTCTATGAAGATCAAAACACGACGTGGGCATCGTGCCGGTGCGGTGTTTTCAGATAGCACAGATTTCCATCCTCAATGAAAAATGCCGAGCTCCGCCGCCAGTGGATAATTTCACTCAACAGGAAAACTATGAGCCCAGTAAAAGTGTGTGAGTAAGTACACTTACTGCGTGCATTCAAGTGTGACGCCAGCTATTATGCTTTACAGAGGCAATTTGCGTGCAGTATGCCTGTAGTATGCGGTACCAAACTAATGTCAAACTCTTTCGCAGGCCGCATGCCAATATTAGGAGATATTACGACCACGCGTGCACAAACACTGTGCACATTTACTTCAAATGTGACGGCGTGCTATCCCGATGCAAAAAAAAACGTGAACAGCGGAAAGCGTGGCTTTCGGCTCAGTCGAACTGCGACATGCCTTGAATGTTTCTAGACGAATCTGTGCTTTCAGCCGGCGTCGCCGCAGCACTATAAAATCTTGCCCTGGCTGGCACTTTCGCACCACGCGTGAGTTCCGAGTGCCAGGTATGACTGGAAAATGATAAACACATGCGGTGCGTCAGTGCATGTCGGAGCGGGATTCTAGCACTACGGTGACGCCTGCTGAAAGCACAAGTTTTGTCTAGCGTCAGTCAAGGCATGTAGCACTTGGACTGAGTCGAAAGTCAAGTTTTCCGCTGTTAGCGTTTGTTTCCATGGCGATAGTACATACCTGATAAAGTTGCTTCCGATGTCTGCAATGCACCTGCTGTAGGTATTGCGCACTGTCCATGAAGATCTACTCAACGTTTCACAAGAAAACAGCACAATCTTACAGGAGAGAAAAAGCGTGAAACACGCTTGCAGCTAGACTGGGGTAGGGAAGTTTTGGCGTTTGCATTGTGGAGCGTCTGCTAGCATGGTAGTTCAGGGTGTTTCTTCGCCACGCTTGCGAAAGATGGCGTGACGTGCTGCCTAAATATGGCGGCACACATTGAACTCCCTGTGTTCTGATGTATAAACCAACCTCCTCGCACTCTTGTCACAATTCCCATCATGCTCTTGTTTCTTTTCCTTTTTTCTGGGGGGAGCTCATGGGAAAAAATTCACGAGTGCGTGGGCCTAGCGTCCAGACACCAAACTCCTCCGACGCCGCTCCCCCCTCATGCTTCATGCTCTGGTAACAGTTTCCAGCATGCTCCTATTTCATTTTTTTATGGATGAGCAGTTATTCTCAATGTGTCCCCCCATGTGAACTGTCAATTTTGACCACAGCTGATTGGCAGGAGTTTGGCGACCACCGTGCCCCCTCTCTTTCGGTCCTTCTTCCGCAACGTCATTTATATGTCACGAAGCTTTCATAACTCTCGACACTAATGAGAGCGGCAGAATGCTGTTCAACGCAACGAAAGCTACCACATACACATCCGCCTTGGACCTGCATCTCGAAGGCCATGCACAAATTCTGATGGCGTAAGACATTAAATTAGGCTGAATGCGGCCTCCCGTCTAACGCATCTGTGAAAGTCGGTACACACTCCCTGCATCATTGTCAAAATAAATCTGGAAGATATAACTCTGCCCAAAAAGCACGAGTATCAGAAAGGAACACTTACAACAGACTAGTGCAAACTATCAAGTGAAGTTTTTTTCAGAAAACAATGATAGTTATACATGTAGACAAACGTCACCATCAGCACGTGTTCAAGCTCTGTCGCGACTTGAAGGTAATTTCTATTTCTTGGAGTGCTACTGACGCGCAACGAATGAAACTGTTTCCTGCGCGCAATGTAAAACGCATCGAGGATCTCCCGCTCTAATCTGTCACCGGATCGTGGCAAGAATTTTGTCTGATTAAGAATTGGGCGGCAGTTGCATCGCTTACAATGCTCTGCCATATGCCCGCCCGCTTGCAGTCCAGATGTGCTCTCGCGCCCGCTTATTGTCGATAAATTAGAGAGGGAGATCCTCGAAACGTTTTACCTGCCGCGCGCAGGAGACACTTGCGTTAGTGGCGCTTCAGTAGCATACCAAGAAAAAAGAGTATCTTCATGTCACTGCTTCATTGTGCATAGATAAATAAAATAGGTAAGCAATATATAACGATGGGTTAATTCACTTTATTCGTTTCACCATTGTGGTCATTTGGTTGAACGCTTTTTGAACGGTTGAATGGCTGGACACCATGGATTTCAGTCCGAAGTGTCCACTCGTCGGGTCGTCGTCTAGAGCCTGGTGGACTTCTGGTCGCAATGCTGAAGATACTACGAGAAGGTAGTTGGCTCGAAACAGCGAGAAATTCTTTATGAGAACGCCGTTTCGCAAAACAAAAAAACGACGTGAGTCCTCCTTGAATGGCTTCGGAACAATGGCGGTCTTGCCTTCGGGGTACTCCACAAGGCCCTTCAGTTCGGGATCGGCTCGTTGTCGTTTGCGAGGTCTTCGGCACTTATGGTTCATTACCCGCCGCCATGGACCACTAGGTCCATGGCGGCGGGTCGACTGGGGCGTCAGACAAGCGATTGGCGTCATAATGGTTTCGTCCGAACTTGTAAACGACGGTGATGTCGAATTCTTGAAGTCTTAGACTCCACCTTGCAAGAAACCTAACGGGTCTTTCAAGTTAGCTAGCCAACACAAGGCGCGGTGGTCGCTCACAACTTTTAAGGGCCTGCCGTAGAGGTAGGGACGAAACATTCACGTAGCCGAGATGATGTAGAGGCACTTCTTTTCTGTTTGTGAATAGTTGGCCTCTGCCTTGGATAGCGACCGTCTAGCATAACTGATAACCCTTCCCAGTCCCTCCGTCCACTGCGCAAAGACGGCGCCGAGTTCTACTTGCGTCGGTGTGAATCTCCGTGTCGGCGTATTCATCCAAATGCGCAAGTTTCAGAGGTGTCTGCAGGTGTCGTTGCAGTTCATGAAATGCTGCGAATTGCGCTGTTTGCCACCTGAATTCGACGTCGATTTTCGTGGGCTGTGTTAATGGCTCGGCGATCCGTGAAATGTTTTTGACAAAGCGTCTGTAATAGGTGAACAAGCCGAGAAATCGACGGAGGGCTTTCTTGTCGGTGGGTGACGGGAAAGCGGTGATGGCAGCTGTTTTCTGCGGCTCTGGCGGGCACTCCAGTCTTGCTGATCTCGTGACCCAAAAACAGGAGATCCTTGTACGCGAAGCGGCTCTTTCCTGGCTTCAGGGTGAGCCCAAAGTTCTTGTTTGCTGGAGTTGTTCGTCGAAGTTCGAGGACAACACAACGACGTCGTCCAAGTAAACAAGGCAGGTTTGCCACTTCAAGCCAGCCAACACTGTGTCTATGACTTGTTGGGAAGTCTCAGGCAGGTGCCGAGTAAAGACCGATGGGCATGACCTTGAGGTCAAACAGGCCGTCCTGTCTTTTCTCGGTCTCTCTCATCGACTTCGATTTCCTAGTACCCGGTCTTGAGGTCCATCGTAGAGAAGTACTTCGCCTTCTGGAGTCGATCTATGGCGCCGTCTATTCGTGCGAGAGGGTACACGTCTGTCTTCGTGATTTTGTTCAGGCTACGATAATCGATGCAGCAACGTACGGTCCCATCTTTCTTCTTCACTAACACCGCAGGTGACGCCCACGGACTCTTTGAAGGCTGGATGATGTCGTCGCGTAGCATTTCGTCGACTTGTTTCTTTATGGCCTCACATTATCGCGTCGAAACTCTGCACGGGCTCTCACGAAGTGGCCCGGTACATACGTTACGATGCGATGTTTTGCGACTGGTGTCTGCCGAATTCTTGACGAAGATTAAAAGCAGTACCCGTATTGCGGTTACTGCTTGCAGCAGGGTTTTGAACAGTGTTGCCGTTGATGGCTACCTTGCGCCAAATTGGGTACCTTTGGACCTGTGATGTGTGGTGCGCGTTTGAATTGTGCGCCTTTGAATAGTGCGCGAAGCAAAAAGAACGAAGATGCGGCAAAGCGCTCGCGTGGTGCTGCGTAGACGACGACGACGTTGAAGAACGTCCAGCATGAGAACACGCGGCACAAGGGTTCGACGAGGGAAGTCAATGGGAAGTCAACATGGGAAGCCCAATGGGAAGTCAACACGCACATTCCAGGGGCCAACAGCTGGGCACCACGAAACGTCAGCATCGCCAATCAGGACGGGACAAGTGGGCCGGCGTTCGAGAAGCAGCCTAGGGCCGGGAAGCACAGGGGGAGTTCCAGGAGAACGAGACGAGCGGAAGGTGGTCACCGGGACGGATGCTGAAGATGGGCCGTCGGGTTGCGGACCCGAACCACGAAGACTTCAACCAACAGGAACCTCCTGCCGTCGCGTTCCCGCTCGAGAGGACCGCAGCCATCCGGTCGTGAACTCCAGCCCAGGGCCTGCGGACTTCGGTGCCGACAGGCAAGCAGCAGCAGTCGGGCTACGGGCCTGAGCTGCGCGTCCAGCTTCCTGGCCAGCTTGCCACTACACTCTCGACCCGTCGCCCAGCAGCCCGCGTTCCCTCAACAAGCCGAAACCTCCGCGCTTCGGCTATGCATAGGTCGGCCAACCCCACGACGTGCTGGTGAGATTGAACTCACATCTTTCGCCACTCCGCCGCTCAGCTGCGTTCGAACTTTATAACCTAGTATAAGTTTTGGAACTGTCACCTTGTTTGTTGTTAATAGTGCTTGACCAGTGCTGTCAACCTTTAGTTAAGAGTGTAAATATGTGTAGATGGCTTTCTACTTTAATTCTTGATTAAATGTCTTGTGTGTTCTTTGTTAAACAAATGGCGTTGTCCTTCATGATGCTCTCAGGGGCTCAGCCCTAGAGAGATAATACAAAGCATAGAAAGAACCTGCATCACAGGACCCAGTTGGGGACGAAAATTTCCAGTTCTCGCCATGGCTCTTTTTTAAGCTTTTGGTTTTACTTATCAATAGCAATGATACTGTTGATAATACCACTTCTGTTCTATTTGGCTAGAAATTCGGTGATAATATCAAATGACATGGCTACTTTGGCTACGTTTGGCGGGAGCTCTGGCACCTTTTCATGTCCACCCAACGACGACCCTGGTTTTGAACTGTTCTTGCTTATGCGTCGGAAGGCTCCGACTGACGTCAAAATCTTCTTGCGGACCTCGATTCATCGTAGCATGTTCATTAGACTCGGCGAGGGCGAAAGCGTTGCTGGCTTCCACAATTTATACGATGTAGGCAACCGTCGTGCCTTTGCTCACGTGCTTATACTCGTTGCTGAAGCTCGGGAGCATCACCTTTGCTTTCCCTCCTCGAAGCTCAGCTATTCCCCTGGCGACGAAAATTTCGTGGTTTGTCAACAGTTGTTCGTCGCCTTCAACGACGCCGTGCTGGTCTGTTGATTTCTGAGTGCCGACGGAAATTCTGACGCTGGAGCGTGGGGGAATGGTGACTTGGTCGTCTAGCCCAATCAAGGCGTGCCTTCCTTACGCCGTACGGGGCAGTAGTGCTTTTTCTGCGGATAGCGTTGTCGACTTGGATCACAGATGGATGACTGCCCTTTGAATGTTTAAGAAGTCCGTACCAAGGATGGCATCCCTCGAGCACTGCTGAGGTACTACAAAGCTTGGGGAATAAATCCAGTTGTTAATATTTACTCGCTGTGCAGATTACTGCCGGCGTTACAAGGTGCCCTCCAGCTGTCCGGATTTCGGGGCCTAACTATCTTTAACTTCGCGGCGAACGGCCCACTGATGACGGAATAGTCGGCTCCAGTATCGACGAGGGCTGTCACGCTGTGGCCGTCGATAAGAACGTCGAGGTCGCTAGTTCGTCGTCTCGCGTTGCGGTTAGATCGTGCCGTCGGATCACGGCTGCGTCGGGTTGTTCCGCTGCTTATACGTTGCGTCGTCAGGTCTTCAGGCTGCGAACTTTCGACGCCAGGGCCCCATTCAGCTTGCGGCAAGGCCTTTATATTTCGTTGCGGTTCTGTCGTCGGCGGCAGAGGATCTTCGGTAGTTTGTCGTACAGCAACCACACCTCCATCGGTTGCTTCTCTTAGTTTTCCGGATACGGGCTAGGCGACCAGCCCCGGTTTGGGCCAGTGTACTGGCCGCTGTGCGGGGATATGTGGCGGCGGGAGTGGTGGTGAACGCGAAGATCATTGGGGCGTCCACTGCGCTCCTGCTAGATAGTCGGCGACGTCGCGTGGTCTTTCACCCCGCTGTCGACACGGCGCGTCGATGGCGAAACCACGCAGTCCCATCTGGTGGTACCGGCAGCGGCGGTAGGTGTGGCCAGCTTCTCATTGATTCATTCACTCAGACATTATTCAAGACAATTTACGACTGTCTTAGGAGACGCAGCAAAAGGCCCGAAAGGTGCCTGACTAGGCTACCTCATCCAGACAGCAGCTGCAACAGTGCGTTCTGTCATTCACAATTTACATAACAAGAAAACGCATACATGTATGATACAATACAAGAATAAAGAAAATTACTCTTTTTCATTGAGATGAATATAAAACAGAAAAACGAAAAGCAACGATACATATGTACAAATATGTGGCAGTATCTGTTTTTAAAAAAATACAATAAACATTACACAGCATTTAAGAACACATCAATACTTAACGTACAAGAAAACCCTAAACTCAGGAAATAATAATTCTTTTAATTGCTTTTTAAATTGAGTTAGGCAGACTCTATTTTTGTAGTAGTGTTAGTATACCTGGGTATTCGTTTAAGATGTCTGATATTAATGTTGCCAATTTTTGTAAGCCGTAGTTTGTTCGGGATCGGGATTTGACTATTTTGTTTTCAAGCATTTCATAGGGGGTTTGCTTGATCTGATATTTTTTCCTCGGAAAGCATTCTATTACTTGTATATTGTCGCATTACCTCCAGTGACAACTTTAGTTTGAGTAGGTGCTTTATCGGCATTATATTATAGTAGCTGAAGTAAGGAGTTGTACTCACAGCGTATGGGATGTTTTCAACTGCTCGTATTGCTCGCTTTTGCAGCGATAAAAGTGAACTTAAGTTGGTCTCGGTGGTTGTAGACCACACCAGAGTGGAATATGTGAGACGTGACTGTATAAGGGCATAGTAAAGCTGTCGTCTCGCGTCAGGTGGTAGAAATTGCCTTGATTTATTTACTAACCCGATTCCTTTAGATACATTAGTCCTTAATCAGTGCACATGCGGTCTTCACAAAAAGATCTCGTGAAATATTACCCCTAGAAATCTGATGATTGATGTCTGTTGTAGTAGTGTTCCCTGAAATGTCAGCGGTGGGGTTTGTTCATGTGCCGTTCACTTAGCTTTGAATAAGACGTATTGTGTTTTCTTTGTATTAAGTTGAAGTTTTTTAGCGTACAACCAAAAGTTAAGTTTTTCTAGCCATGTATTCGCCTCCATGAAAATGTCATTCAAATTAATCCCGAAAAAAAAAAACGGTCGTGTCATCCGCATATAATACTATATTTTTACATCCTTCAATATTAACATTATCATTAATATAAAGCAAAAACAATACCGGTTCAAGAATAAACCCCTGAGGTACTCCATATTTTATAGGGTGGGTTTCAGATTCAACCGTGGACGTTTGGATCAAGTAGCAACTTGTGCCTGATCATAACGTGCAACACAAAACAAAAAGACGCGGAGCCATGTCAACCACTCGCAACGGACGCCAGCAAGCCTCGACCAACCCGGTAGACGCCGAGACCGAATCAACCTCTGCGGTTATCTCAAACACCATCCGACTGCCAGAGTTCTGGGCACGAAGCCCCTCCGCCTGGTTAATCCAAGCAGAGGCCCGTTTTGAACTCTCGCGGATTGCTTCCCAGACTCGCAAGTACCTCCTCGTGGTCGACGCGCTTCCAGCGACCGTCATCGACGAGATTTCCGACCTTCTGCATTCGTTCGCGCATGACCTACCACAGTCGCCTTATGACGTATTCAAGGCCGCTATACTCAACCGCACGACTCTCTCAGAACGCATGCGGTTGCAACAGTTACTCTCAATCGAACAACTCGGCAATCAATGGCCAAGCCAGCTACTGCGTCGATTCCTTAATCTTCTTGATCCACGCGCTTCTACCACAGACAGCAATTCGTCCGTGAGCTATTCCGCCAGCGCTTGCCCACCCAAGTCCAGATGGTGCTGGCAACTGCTTCAACCCAGAATTTGTCAGAGCTGGCTACATTGGCTGACAAAGTTATGGAAGTTGCCAATCCACTTCCAGTGGTTTCAGCTGCGATTCCGGCTTCAGCATCGTACGACGTCATCCCTTCACTGACAAAGCCGTCCGAGTCAGCACCAACATCATTTCCTGTCGCTGAGTTCTGCGATAGACTGGAGAAGCTTCTGGTTGCCACCACTCGTAAGAGCGTTTCTCCTTCTTCCCGTCGTCGTCGCCGTTCCCCATCTAATCGACGCTGCACATCCATCGAGAGCCAGCGCAACGGTCAAGCACGGCAGTCTGACTTCTGCTGGTATCACCGCCGTTTTGGCGCCCGCTCACATCGCTGTCTCGTCCCTTGCGCCTGGTCGGAAAACCATCTGGCCGACCGCTAGCGGCGACGAGCGGTCACGGGCCCACCCCATGTCGCCTGTTCTATGTCAACGACAAGGTCACTGGGCTATGCTTCCTAATTGACACAGGCGCACAGGTCAGTATTCTACCTGCTACACGCATGGATCGCGCTGCTACTCCCATGCTGTACTTCCAAGCTGTGAATGGAACGCGGATTCCAGTCTCGTCAACGTTCGCTCACACTCAACCTGGGACTACGAAGACCATTTTGCTGGCTGTTCATTGTCGCCGACGTTCCTTCTGCCATTATCGGTGCTGATTTCCTCACCGACCATGACCTCATTGTCGACGTCAAGCGACAACGTCTCCTAGACGCGACAACTTACCTCTCTGTGAAAGGCATTGCTGCACCGAAAACCACAGATGTAGCTCTCTGTTGTGCTACGCTTTCCAATGAACCCTTCGCGGTTTTGCTACGGGAATTCCCTGACATCACCGCACCGCCTAACTGGAAAAAACCAGTGCGCCACGACGTACGGCATCGCATCGTTACTTCCGGACCACCTGCTTTCTTCCGGCCACGTCGACTTGCTCCGGACAAGCTCAAAGTTGCCCGTGCAGAATTTGAAAACATGCTGGAATTATGAATTATTCGCCCATCCGCCAGTAACTGGGCAGGTTACTGGAGGCCATGCGGAGATTACCGATCTCTGAACACTAAGACAATTCCAGATCGGTACCCGAAACCCAACATACAGGATTTCACCGCCGCTCTGCACGGCGACAACATATTTTCCAAAATTGGCCTTGTCCGCGCCTACCACTTAATTCCCGTGGCCGAGACAGATATACCCAAGACGGCTATTACAACACCATTCGGACTCTCGGAGTTTTTACGAATGCCGTTTGGTGTTCGGAATGCCGCTCAGTCATTTCAACGTTTCATTGACGCAGTCACGCGTGGTCTACCCTTCGTCTTCGCCTACGTTGACGACTTGTTGGTCGCCAGTAAATCTGCTGAAGAGCTCTTACAACATCTTCGTTGTCTCCTACAATGACTGTCCGACCACGACATCGTCATCAGCGTCTGTAAAAGCGAATTTGGTGTCTATAACTTGGTCTTTCTGGGACATCACCTGGACACCAGTGGCATCCGCCCACTTTCATCAAAAATCTAAGCAGTACAGAGCTTCCCGAGGCCCACAACGGTCACTAAGCTGCGGCAGTTGCTCGGCATGGTTAACTTTTACCGCCGCTTTATCAAGAACTGTGCAGATATAGTGGCGCCTTTGGACCGTCTGCTTACCAGCAAGAACAACAAGACGTCGTTGCTGCCTTGGGACGACACTGCTGAAGACGTCTTCATCAAGATCAAGGGCGCACTCGCCAACGCTGCCTTTCTTGCCCATCCCAACCCCACGGCATCTCTGGCCCTCATGAGCGACGCGTCCAGCACAGCCGTGGGAGCGGTTCTCCAGCAACGGGTTAACAACTCATGGCAACCCCTGGCCTTTTTCGTCAAGAAACTCAGCCCAACACAAGCTCGTTAAAGCACGTTCGGTCGAAAGTTACTAGGCATTTACCTCGCCATCCGACACTTTCGCCATTTCGTCGAAGGTCGACCATTTACCATTTTCACAGATCTCAAGCCATTGACAAATGCGCTTTGCAGAGAGTCGTCGACGCACACGCCACGAGAAAATTCGCCATCTCTTGTTTATATCGGAATTCTCCACCGACATCATTCGGACTCTTACCCTCCCATCCTATCAGCGGTGACGAGAACATACCTGCTGACACTCTCAGCCGCGTGGACGCCGTGACATCACCTTAAACTCCTGCGCCACTCGATGTGCAGACACTCGCAGCGCCCCAAGCGAATGATCCCGAGCTCATAAAACTGCGCTCATCTAAAACAGCACTTCGGTTGGACGATCTCCTGCTTGATGGCGCCAGCCATGTCTGCGACACTTCGACAGGCACACCCAGACCCTTTGTGCCTAACACGCTACTCAAGCAGTTTTTCGACACACTGCACCAGCTTGCTCACCCCGGCGTTCGTGTCTCGCAACGCCTTTTTTTCATCACGCTACGTATGGCCCCGGATGAACGCGGACGTACGCGACTGGGTACGTGCATGTACACCCTGCCAACGTGCCAAAGTCCACAGGGTACCCTGTTCCCCCCAGCGTGCCAGTTTCTGCAGCCTGACCATGGTTTGACATTGTCCATATTGACATTTTCGGACCACTCCCACCGTGTGATGGATTTCGCTACCTGCTCACAGCTGTCGACAGATTTACGCGTTGGCCAGAAGCGACTCCGCTTCCAGACAGCTCTGCAGCAATGGTCGCAGCAGCATTTGTCACAACATGGGTTGCGCGCTTCGGATGCCCTACCAAGATAGTGACTGACAGAGGACAGGCAATTCGAGTCTGCCCTCTTTCACGAACTCCTGCGTTTGCTTGGCAGGCATCGTCTTCGCACGGCCGTTTACCATCCCCAGACCAATGGCCTCGTGAAACGCTTCCATCGACAACTCAAGGCAGTGCTGACTGCCCATGCCACGCCATTGCAATGGGTTCAACGTCTACCACTGGTACTTCTGGGGATCCGGTGCGCCTTGAAATCGGACTTCGGGTGCTTGAGCGCGGAGCTCGTCTACGGTACTCCGCTCCGTCTGCCCAGCGATTTCTTCTCCCCAGAACCACCCTCGGCAGCTCTGTCCACTCACGAATATGTCCACCTTCTTAGGGACCTCTGCCGGGATCTCAAACCCTGTCCGACACGTCCTCTTCCAGAACGCACACCGTACATCACAACCGACCTCAGCAATGCAACACACGTTTTTGTGCGCTTTGGACCAATTCGACCAGCTCTCCATCCACGCTACCTGGGGCCCTTTCCGGTACTGGTGAAACGCGAGTCGACATATATCGTGGATGTTTACGGCAAACCTGACACCATCGCACTGGAGTGCCTGAAGCCAGCCTACTGTTAGACGACTCCCACAGTTGCCTGGCTCAATCCAGTCCCACATGTCTGCGTTCCCGTCAATGCGGACACTACTTCAACCCTGTAGAGTTTCCTGGCAGTGCTGATCTCGTTCGCAGACCATGCTGCTCTGTAGGGGGAGGAGCTATGTAGCGCCACCGACATGGACGGGATTGCGTGGCGATGGGAAATGAGGTCGGGCGTGATCTCGTGCGGCGCGGCAGCAAGACTGGCGCGAAGGGCGCAGAAAGTAAAGAAGAAGCCAGTTGTGTTTTCGCTTCGGCGATAGAAGGACGTGTCGAGTCGTTTTCTTACGTGTGCTCCACACATCTTTAAGGTGAAACTATTTATTTGGCCGAACTTGTGGCCGTTAAACGGAAACTCAAGTTACAGCAAGCAATTCACGCTGTACACTCACACCGATATCGGCGCACAGGGCACCGGTCGTTGATAAACTACTCATCGTTGGGACGCGCTGTCTTTTATACAGCACGTGTCGAACTTTCTAGCCTTATCACTGGTGGTCGTGCAAGCTCTAGAATAAGCTGGATGGTTCGTGTTCTGCGTGCAATCTTAACAAAACCATCTAGTATAATCGCGAAGCTTCTCGAACACTGAGGCGTGGTCCGCGCTGGGCATTGCTGACAGCTTTTGTGGGTGGAAACCGAATGCACTAAACCTGATACAATAAATGCGTGTGGCAATATAAATTGTCAAATACCTGTGGCACATACCCGCATACCGCGGTCCGTAGTATACGGGTATGTGCCAACGTCTCTGGAGGAAGGGATTTCATGTCGTACGCGACATAATTTTCACACCACTCATGTCATGACCAGACAGTCATAATCATCCAACCCACTTACCCTCCCATGCTAATTTTGGTCTACCTCAAGGTAACTAGGTGATCACGAGATCATCCAGACGTGTGGTGGCTAGATAGATAGATAGATAGATAGATAGATAGATAGATAGATAGATAGATAGATAGATAGATAGATATAAATGCTCAAAGTGTCTGCAGTACGCAAAGAAATGCTTCCCATTTAGAACAGCTAGAAGCAGCCCCACACGCTCATAGCGGACGTCCTCAAAGGAAAGATCCAACATCACATTAGTGGAGACCTGCAAGGCATGAAAGATATTCAGTACAACCTCTCCAATGCACCACCGTTGAGCTAGAAGGTCCTCCGAGACAAGCGCAGTACTGTTGTGCCGTCGTTAATCGTGCTGCCCGTTGATGTTAAATATTTCGCGAAAGCGCGTACACTGGACCCCCCCTCTCTCAATGCAACCCGGTGGTCCACAAGATGTGCATCCAGAGCTGTTTGACGACAATGAAGGAAACAAGAATAAGATTCCTGTGATTAACGTCGAGAATGTGACTAAAGAAAATAATTTGTCTGTTTTCGAAAAGCCACGGAAGATTTTTTTTATTTTTTTTGAGGAAGGTCCTCACTTTCCTGGTGGTGAGAACGATTCGGATGCAACCAGATTCCAGAAATTCATGGAAACCACAGCGAGGAAACGTGCCAACTGATTGGCTCATCGGCTGCTGTTTTGGAATCATCCTCTTGGTATGCCGCGTGCCCGTTTTCTCCGCGACCTGGCCAATACCGACCACCATAATAATAGTTTACAGCTGACATGATGTCGCTGTGTCGCCGACGTTTACAACCGCGACAAAGCCAATGTTGCCCCCCCGGAATGTTCGGCAGCTAGGCAAGGCGAGGCAAGTCGCGGCGTACACAGGACCGACCATCGTGCCCCAGTCAATGCCGCCCGCCAGAAACATGGTGACACCTCCTCAAATCAAGTCGCTGCGTGGCCTTCTCATCCTCCTTTGTTTTGACTGATGAGGGGGGTATGAAGCGTATACACACCAGCGCTAACGAAATCAGTTCTAGTCATAAATAAGGCAAGTTCACTTGTCGAGGCGTGGGCTCGAGCACACAACCCCTGTTTTGTGATTTCGCTATCGCAAGCTTCCATCTTCCCCTGCATACTGTTTTATTGGATTGCCATGGTAGTGAACTTATAAAATTTCGCTCGTATTGGCATGGCCGACAACTTCCTGTCCCGATCATCAATGCAGACGGCTTCTCTACCTTATGAGGATGAAACTGCATTCTTTGGTGTCGTCAATACGCCCACTATTGCCCATCAACAACGTGACAACCCTCAGTTGCTCAGTGTTCTTTACATAATAATATAATATTAATAATAATAATACCTGGTTTTTTTACGTCCGAAATCCACGGTATCATCATGAGAGATGCCGTAATGAAGGGCTCCGCAATTATTTACCATCTGGTGTCAACGTCCACTGACGTCACAGAGCACACAGCCCTCTACCATTTCGACTCCCTCGAAATGCGACCGCCGCGGACGGGACTGAACCCGCTACCTTCGGGTCAGCAGCAAAGCACGGTAGCCACTGATTCACCGTGGCGGACACAGCGTCCTCAACAGAAGAAACATTTTTGTCGGTCGTATCTCCCTATGTGCTCTACCATCCTCGCAGCCCTTCTTATTGAACTCCTTCTTGCACGTCACAAAGAGGTGACTTCTCGCCATAGGCTGCTCGGGCACAATTGCTAGACTTCGGCGAAGATACTGCAGCCCAAGACTCACAACAGCCGTGCAGCACCACGCTGGCACTTGCCTCGACCTCCAGCAGCGCAAGTTTCCTCTGAAAAATTTCAATGGGTATTTGACGTCCACTTGCTACATCTACTGCAGCGAACCACTGGGCTATCGTCGCAACGATTATATGACCAGGTACGCCGAACCAAAGCCGATCCAAAGAAGAATTGCAGCGGAGGTCGCAAGATTTTCCACAGAAAAAGTACTGAGATATGGCACACCCACCGGCGTGAAAACAGGCCATTCAACAGCATGCACGGCAGCTCCTTCAGGCCGTATTTTGATAAAAAAAATTAGAACGATTCATTGTGAGACCAGTACCTGCCCCCCGCCATCGAACGGATTAACAGAGCACCTAACCGAAACGATTGAAGACATGCATTAAATGTACATACGTAGATATGGAACATAACGTGGGCGAAATCTTGCCCTATATCACGTTCGCATACAATGCAGGAAGTAACAAATAACTCGCATGACTCCATTCAACGTCCTTCACCGACGGAAGGTACAGAAAATGCAGGCTGTCATGTTACTAAACGAATGAGACGACTCAGGTAAAGAAGCCGACATGTTTACTCAACGCATGGAAGATAGCGGCAGCTCGCACGCTTGCGGATCCGCTAGGAAGAAGACTGCAACGCAGGTCGCCATATTGCCTACCGTAGAAAAGGAACCTACGAAACCGGCGACAGAGTGTGCTTTTGGACGCACATACGGAACTGTGCACTGTTCGAGACACTGCACAGGCGACACTGCATTATCGCGACAGCTGAGTGATTTCACCTAAGGGTTTTCACCTAGGAATTTCGGTACGTGTATTTTTGTACAAAAATGTTTAGGGGTCAAGTGGACTTCAACTTTTCCCGGAAAAAAAATCGTGAAATCGTAAGAAATATGTGATTTGTCCCATATTTGACCGTATTTTTCCCAGTGATGCGGTGATGCGGAAGTAAAAATCCTCATTATGCGGCATTTCATAAACCATTTTATGGCTAAGGAATGAAGAAAGTCTAATCAAATCACTTTTTAAGAAAGGAGATGATTTTTGAAGTTGGCCCTCAGAACATGTCCTGCATTCCTTTTGTTGCCACTTCGCCGCAAAACATGTGGTCGCCCTTGCAGCTCACACTCGTCACAGGAAGCGGTAAGATGTGAGATGTATGTCAGTGGCTCATGAGGAGTCGAAAGTCTTGTTGCTTTGGTGTGAAGGCTCCGAGTATTAACGCGATAGCGTTAAAGAGCTCGTTTCGCAGAAATTCCGGCGTCGGCGTCGGTGTCGGCGTGGGCGTCGGCGTCGTTGGTTGTGAGCGAAAAATCATCATCTTGTCCGTGACCGAAAAATCATCACCTTGTCCGTGACCGAAAAATCATCATCTTGTCCGTGACCGAAAAATCGAGAAAGATGCAAATAAAATAAATAATAAAAATTTTCGGGTCCGAGTGAGGATCGAACCCGGGTCGTCTGCGTGGCAAGCAGGTGTTCTACCACACAGCCATGCCTCCGCTTGGAAATGCTGTGAAAATAACTTCCTCCGCTTGGAAATGCAGTGAAAATAACTTCCTCTGCTTGGAAATGCAGTGAAAATAACTTCCATGCTTCGCCAACGCAAGCGTCCTTTATATAGGCGTCGCAAAAAAACATGTAAAAGCCCAGGAATATTGCGTGGTAC
The DNA here is from genome assembly GCA_030522465.1 of Rhipicephalus appendiculatus. NCBI lineage: Eukaryota > Metazoa > Arthropoda > Arachnida > Ixodida > Ixodidae > Rhipicephalus > Rhipicephalus appendiculatus. The sequence continues at coordinate 62,933 of JALIZH010016551.1, forward strand.
AAGCGTACATTGCCATCGGGCGTCAGAATATGTGACTATCATAACGATTCCATAGTTTAAAGCCATCCACCCATTACAAACGGCACACACCTTACTGCGCGTATTCCCTTAACACCACGTAGTGGGTGCATAGCAAGTTCGAAAACATTTCCCACATTTGCCGCGCATAATTTCTCCTGGTTTAAACCATACTACCCATTACATAGTATGCACTAAGTGATTGAAGTACGCAGTAGGGACGGGATATCGCTATCGCGTTCAACTCTTGAAGGCGAAGCTTAAGGGTCTCTCAATTTTGAGTTCACTTTACGATGTTAGCTTGCTTGGCGTGTCCATTGGGAAGTATGGACGCCGTACAGCAACTTTCGGTATCGTTGGCAAAGTGTGCTACAGGGCCGTCTGCACAACTAGTGTACACAGACCGAAACAAACAACACCCATTGTGTGCACTTGTTATTGTTTATTGTGTATACTTTGCTGAAAATGGTGCAGCCGCCATGGGGCGATACGGGATAGCTGTTGCGGACATTCTTAGCATTTAACGCTCGATAGTCTGCACAAGGATGCCAATCGCCGGGTCACACTTAGCAGTTCATGCGGCGAAGAAGTCCACGCGCGTGACGGCGGGCGCATAATACCGAGCGGCAGCGTGGGGTCAAACTCGAGCTTGGCAACGGCTAGATGGTCCCCCCAAGAAGCGGCGTGGTCGAGCGGCTGCTGGTAAACCATGGGTGATAGTGTGGTGCGCTACCGTGTACCTATGTGGCTCAGGGAGGTTGCACGGTTTTGTACACTCCGGAAAGATCGCCACATTGTTTCGTATGGAGAGAAAGGTATCAGCATGTGGTTGCCCATGGGAGCAAGGTAGGGCAGGACTCCGGAGATGCAATCGTGAGTCTGACCGTCTATGAGGTAGAGATGCCATACGCGGACGCCGAAATCAAAGTATGAGGGGAAGTGCGAACAACGTCAGTGATGACGAAAGCCCAGCAGAAATTTCGGCGAAGGCCCAAGTCGAGGGGGGAGATATTGTAGTACATACGTGACTGTAGACGAAATGATGGCAGTACGAAGCAACTTTCCAGGTGACTTGAAACGATCCGCCTCATTCAGGGGCACAACAGAAATTTATGCACTTGTATATAAAAGAAACGTAGCGCCGGACAACTGGTCGGCTGGGACGAAAAGCCAGACAACACGCGATCATCAGTGACCTTGACGGGCGTTTCCCTTTCACGAGCAGGGAGTTGTGCACAGAGAGTTGTGCATCGTCACATAACCTGTCGTGGTTGATTGAGGCTGTGCTGCATGATTGGGCAATGTGTGGAGGAAAGATGGCTAAATGCTTGATTGCTACGGAACAGCCGAAGCAACGGGAGACGTAAGACACCTGGCCGCAGCATCGGATACCGGCGATGACGCTTCGAGCCAGGGAACACGGCTGTTCGAGATTATCCGACCCAACCACTACCTGAGGTTGCGTTGCCTGCACAACGGCATGTCCTGAAGGCATGGCCTCGCTGGCTGTTTTGTTCTTTGCCAAGGACACCGCGAATCCAGGCGAGACGTCTCTACGGTCAGTAGTTTTGTACAGCAACGTGTGTGGCCTGGCTAATCGTCATGGGTGCGCCGTGCGACGCGACTCTAGCGCAAACTGTGCGCTGGACAGGCTGACCATCCGTTCACGGGGCATGACATGTCCGATGCGGGTTGAGTGATCGCATTCGGACCCACGCCTTCAAGTTCTATCCTAGCCACAGCGCCGCACATCGAGGTGCGTACCAACTTTCATCGCTTTACGCCCACTTCCAGCTTTTCCACCTCAGTGTCCGTCGTGCCGTTCATTGTTGTGGCCTGGATAATCTTGTATTTTGTTGTTCTTCCACGTTAATCGCGAGATCGATGAACTCTATTTCTGCGGCTCACACTCACTGTAGTCCTAGGGTAGCTTGGCTTTCTTCTTTGTGTGTCATTTCACTTATTGTTTGTGGAGCACACATAAGAAAACGAGTCGACACGTCCTTCTCGCGCCGGAGCCTAAACACAACTGACTTTTTCTTTCTTTTCTGCGACCCTCGCATCAGCCTTGCTGCCGCCCCACTCGAGGTCACTCCCGATCTCTTTTCCCTTCGCCGTGCAATCCCGTCGATGTCGGTGGCGTATACATAGCTCATCCCCCTAGAGAGCAGCATGGGCTGCGAACGATATCAGCACTGCCAGGAAACTCAGCGATTCGAAGTAGTGCCCACACCACCAGGAACGGAGACATGTGGGACTGGATTGAGCCATGGGACTGTGGGAGTCGTCTCACACTAGGCTGGCTTCAGGCGCTGCAGTGTGATGGTGTCAGGTTTCCCGTTAAAATCCATGATATATGAAGACTCGTGTTTTTGCAGTACCGGAAAGGGCCCGATGTAGTGTGGCTGGAGAGCAGATCCAAAGCGTGCGAAAGCATGGGTTGCATTGGTCAGGTCAGATGTAATGTATGGTGTGTGTTCTGTAACAGGACGTGTCGAACTGCAAAGGCATCACAATACAGCACAGACACCGACGTCCTCCTCAACAGGTATTCCCAGGAGTCATAAACTGCAAATTAAAACCAAACTTTGTAACAAAGGACATGACAGGACAAAAATTTCATAATGTGGCCACTGCGCGGACTTTTATTTTTTCATTTATTTATTTATTTACTGATTCATGTTGTCCGATAAGCTGGAGGGGGGCATTTAGTAGGATAGCTACAGAAAAATCACATTAAATAAAGCATAAGAAGAAACTAAATTAAAAAAGAAACAACAAAAATTGTACAACGGAAGATAATAATAATATGTGGGGTTTAACGTCCCAAAACCACGATATGATTATAAGAGACGCCGTAGTGGAGGGCTCCGGAAATTTTGACCATCTCGTGTTCTTTAACGTGCACTGACATCGCACAGTACACGGGCCTCTACCATTTCGCCTCCATCGAAATGCGACCGCCGCGGCCGGGATCGAACCCGCGACCTCCGGGTCAGTAGCCGAGCACCCTAGCCACTGATCCACCGAGGCGGAGAACAACGGGAGAGACGAGAACAATCAATATTTGGAAACGCAGTATAATACCAAATAGAAAAAAAGAACAGCTTGATACAAACTGACGGGAACATGTAAGCACGCAATTGCTCACGAAATTTGGTAGGATCTCCCAAAGAAATGATTTCAACTGGAATGTCATTGCAAAGTGCGATGGAAAGTGGCAATGCAGAATTTTGGAATGACTGTGTGTGGCCGAAATTGCGTCTGAAACTGAGATGATTATGAAGTCGAGTAGTAGTATGCGAAAGAATATCAAGCGAGAGATGACTCGTCCATGAGTTGTAGTGGTGCTTATGGAGGAGACATATAATGGTGACAGAGCGGCGGGAATCCAATTTAGTAAAAGCAATATCACCTTTGATTTCGGTGATGCTGGAATAGCGATTTGCTTTGACGTTATGAAGCAGATGCACGATTTTGGATGGATTGCAGTTTATGTTTAAAGTATTGTTGATGAGAGGACCAGGTCGATGAAGCGTATTTCAACTGAGGGCGTACGGACGTTTGACAGGACTGTTGCCGAATGGTAGATAGGGAATGGCGCAGATTCTGGCGCAAGAATCCTATACTTCTCTTTGCTTTCGCGCATATCTTCGCGGTGTGAGCACACCAGGCAAGATTAGTACAGATATGAACACCAAGGTATTTGTAAGTAGTTGCACGGGGAATTTCAGCTCAACATATAGAATAAGGAAAGTTAAGAACCGATTTCCTACGGGTGAAAGAAAGAATCCAGCACTCTGATGTGTTAAGCGGCATTTGTCAACGGTCACACCACTATATTTCTTAAGTCAAGGTCCTTGGAGAGAGAATTTGAAAAACTTGAATACACCCATTAGAACCTGTTACATTAGGCACATCAACATGTGCAGAGCGAATAGAAAATTACACCATCTCCCACTAAAGGGAACCATGTGAGGATGCGAAGCAGCCCTGGTGTTCACTTGTGTTTCCATTTGTTGTTTACGTGACTGATGCCGCTACAACTGGCACCAACGTTGTCATCCATAGCGCCGTTGCGAAGGAGAGTGCAACGAAGTGAGCGCACGCCGCATGATATACGAGCGCACAGCGGCGCCGGAGATAGAAAAACGGGAGAGGAGAAACTAAGCGGAGTCAGCACTCACGCCATCTCCTCCACCCCACGTCCTCCCACCTCCTCGCACTCCCGCGAGGAGAGGGTCCCCCTCCCATATGCTCGCGCTCATGCGAGGAGTGGGGGGAGAGTCGGCGCATGCGCAGTGGGGGAGCGGACGCCAAGGGACGGACACAGCCCCGAGCAAAACCTGCTTCGCATCTAAAAAACATAGATGGAGGTAATTAGCTGCTAACTCAAGCATCCTCAGAAGATTGGAATTTTGCATAAATCATGCCTGATGTCATGAAACGCTGTTGAGAAGAACCCCCGTCAAGCGACAACATATGTTGCTCATTAAATAAAAAATTTAAAACGCGGCTTCGGTGGATAGTGGAGAAAAGACAAATGATTGATCTCCTCAACTTGCGCAACTGTCTAAGTTGAACACTCAAGTGTATGTATAACATACCTACTCCTTAAGTCGACTGTGGGATAACATGGAGACGCAGCTGCCAGCCTTATCTTTTTCTTTTGCTAATGAACGAAACGGAACCAGTACCAGACTGTCCCACTAAAGTTGCCAGGAAATGAAATAAAAAAATATAACCAGTTCATGGTCCCCTGTAATCATTATCTGTGCTAGTATTCTCGAAACGAGAGCAGATTTACCTACGGTAAGTAATAATTGCACACGACACGGCGGCGAAATCACAAAGCACAACGGTGTAATCTTCCTCTATGTAAAAAATATTCTGTTTTGTCTTGTTCTCTTTCGGCTTCAACAATTAATAACGGAAGGCGTGAGCGAAAGTATCTTACAATGAGACGGCCCAGCGCTGTATATGTGCTATTGCGATATTAAGAATCCATGTTTTTGGGCCCAAAATTGTCTGAAGGGGTTGATGGTCCGTCACTAACGTGAACGAACGACCGTAAATGTAGAAATGAAACTTATGAACCCCAAATATAACAAGAGACTTTTTCTCAAGCTAGCTGTATTTTTTTTCGGCATTCGTCTAGGCACGCGTCGCGGAAGAGATTGTGTTTGTGCTGCCGGCATGCAAAACATGAACAAACACCGTGCCTAAGCCATAATGCGATGCGTCGCATTATAGATGCAAAACGTTTTCACGAGATGTAGTGTACCTAACTGGGCGGACAACTTAGCAAGCTTTTTATCTTGGTGAAAATTTCCTCGTAACGCTTATCCCAGGACCATGGGGCCTTTTACGTAGCGTTCCGTCCATCTTCCCTAAGACAAAAGGCGACATTTACGGACTCTTGAACAGGTGGATATTGCCGTCGTGTAGCATTTCGTCGACTTGTTTCTTTATGGCCTCGCATCCTCGCGTCGAACCTATCATGGTTTAAAAAGCAGCGCAAAAAGACGGTACACAAGATGAAGGAGGACACAGGACTTGTGTACCGTGTTTTTTGCGCTGCTTTTTAAACCATGAAGTTCAACCGCCTCGCCCAGTTTTTTACGCTGTTGTCGAAACTATGTACGGGCACTGACAGAGTGGTCTGGCACTTTCCTTTGTTATGACGCTATGTTTCGCGACTGGGGTTTGCCGAATTCTTGAAGATGATGAAAATCAGCGATTGTATTGAAGGAGCAGGGTTTTCAGCTGTTCTTGCTTGTGCTTCGAAAGGCTAGGATTGACATCCAAAGCTGGATGAGGAGCTTGGTTCTTCGAAGTGGTTTCGGCAGAATCCATGAGGGCAAAGGTATTGGTTGTTTCCACAATTTCTTATATGTGGGCGACAGCACTGCCTTCGTTCACGTGCTGTCGTTGTACTCGTTGCTGAAAATTTATAAGCATCACTGCTGCTCGCCCTCCGCCCAGCTCGGCTATTCCTCTTGCGATGCAAATCTCGCGGTTGATGAACAGGCGCTGGTCGCCGTCAACGCGGCTTTCCAGGTCTGCGGGTTTCTGAGTGCCGCCCGAGAGACGACGCTTGAGCGTCGGTGACTTGTTCTTCCGGCAGACTCAAGGCACATTTTCCTGGCGGCGTGTCTCGCGGTAGTGCTTTTCCTGTGGATAGTGTTATCGACTGTGGCTCGAGCTTGATGTTTTCACCATGAAGGCCTAACCAGTGCAAACCAAGAATGACGTCTCTCGTGGAACGCTCCATGACGGCAAAAGTCGCTGGATAAATTCACGTGTCAGTAGCGACTGCGGCTGTGCTGATTCCCGCCAGCGTTACAATATGACCTCGTAGTGTCCAGATATCAGGGCCTTCCCGGGTCGTCCTGACGTCAACTTCGTAGTGAAAGGCCCACTGATGAAAGTATTAACGGCTGCGGTGTCGACGACAGGTGTGACGCTGTGGCCGTCGATAAGAACATCGAGGTCACTTGTTTGTCTTGCATTGCGATTAGGTCGTGCCTTCGGATCTAGCTACGTGGGTTACTTCCGCTGTTTCCACTACGCGACGTCAGGTCAGGTCTTCTTCGTGCCGCGAAGTTTTGAATTAAGGACTCCTTTCGGCTTGCGGCGTGTTCTTTAGGTTTCGTCGCGGCCTCGTCGTTGGGGGTGGGGAATATTCGGTATTTCGTAGCACGGGAACATCATCTCCATCGGTTGCTGCCCTTCATTTTCCGGATACGGGCTAGACAACCGGTCCCAAGTTGGGCCAACGTAGTGCCGGGGTTGCAATGTGATCTAGCGTCCTGGCGATGGTGACAGGGAAGGTTGTCGGGGCATCCTCTGCACTCCCTAAAAAGCTAGTCGGCGATGTCGCGTAAACGTTCCCCCCGTGGTGGTCACGGCACGTTTACGACGAATCCGCGCAGCCCCATCGGTCGGTAATGAGAGCGGCAGTAGATGTGGCTGGTTTGGCGCCGCGGTGACCAAGTGGGCGATGGTCTGATCTTCCTCGGTGTGTACCATTAGTCGACAGATGGGCGAGGCAACCGGCAGCTAAAATGATTCAGGATGACGAGATTCAACAGTCGAAGAGTCTCTGGGCGTCACCTGTTGTTCAAGTGAAGAAGGACGGCAACCAGCCTTTCTGGTACACTATTGAAAGCTAAATCAGGTGACAAAGGAAGACATGTACCCGCTTCCCCGCATAGATGTCTTGCTCAAGAGGCTTCGAAACGCACCTTACTTCTCTTCGATGGACTTAAATATTGAATATCGGCAAATTGAAGTGCACCCCATAGATCTGCTTTTGTGACGCCAGATAGACTGTACGAATTTAAGGTCTCACCTTTCGGCCGATGTTACACCTGCTACTTTACAGCGCCTGATTGATACTGTGCTCTCAGGACTGAAGTTGAAAACCTTCCTAGTGTATCTTGACGGCGTCATCGTGCTTTCCGCAACGTGTGACAAATATCTTCAACGGTTGCAGGTGGTTCTCCTGGTCATACGGTCCACAGGCCTGACGCTGCCGTCGCGCAGTTGCATATACGATCATCTAAAAAGGCTGCCAGGCGTCTCCTACGCCACTGCGCCTAATATCGGTGGTTTACACCTTATGTTGCACGCAGTGCACCGCCTTTAACTAGCCTCACAAGAGATGGCGTTGCTTTTCTTTGTGGCGACGAACAAGGGAAACGAACAGTTGCTTTCACTGATTTGCAGGAACGTTCACACACGCGCCCAGTGCTTGCTTACTTTGACGAAACAACCCCTAAAATGCACCATACCGACGCCAGGCCTGTTGGCTTCGAAGCTGGGCTAATGTAGCGCCTCTAGGACGCGGAAAGAGCGAGCGCCTACGGCATCAGAGCTCTTTCACGCACAGAAGCAAGCTATTCAACCACTGAAAAAGAATGGCTCGCCGTGGCATCGGCGGTTCTGAAATTTCGCCAATATTTGTACTGCCACTCTTTCAAGAATATTAGTGGCTACCATTCCATGTATTGGCTGAGAAATCTTAGATTCTTTCGGGTGACTAGTACGCTGGAACCTTACACTACAGAAGTTCGATATGACGATTGTGTACAAGTCGGGAAAACTACACACGGGCGCTGACTGCCTGTCTCGGTCACCGATAGAGTCCGCTGCTCCTCTCGATGAAGAGACTCGAAATCTTCGACACATCGAATACTGCAGACTATTCGGCGCAGAGCTCCTGACAGGAAAAAGAGAGAAACAAAGAGCAAATGCGGTGGGTGGCTCGAGATGGAGCGTAGGATGATCATAACGGCAGCTCGCTGATCGGCGGTTCGGGTCGCGGCGTCCTTGGACCAAGCGTCCTGCGGTCATGAAGTCCTGGTGAACCTGATGTCTCACTCGGAGCCGCTTCTGTAGACCGGACGTCCTGCAGATATGCGGACCTGATGAGCCTGATGCCCGCTCTGCTCCCGGTAACCCGCAATCTGCCACTGTTCCTGGTCTGAGGATCTCGGGGCTTAGGTGGTTCATGGCTTCGTGCCAGAAGGGCAACCGCCAGTGGACAAGCTGTTATGAGGTAGCCGCTGCTCGAGCCGGCGACTGACCGTTGAAGCGCCTTTAGACTCGCCCGCCTGCTGTCCTACGACACCATAACGGCCTGGCCACACCTGTTCGAGAGGCACTGGACTGTCGACTGCTTCGTCGAGCGTCTAAGACAAATCCCACCGCAACGACGACGACAGACCGGCGAGTACGAAAGTTTGGGGGTGTATAGGCGCGGGAGACTTTTGACATTGCAAAGGATGGTTATTAGTGTGGTCTTGTTTGTGAAGCATCAAACTTAGCGTCCATTGTAATATAGTTCGGGTTGCCTGCAGAAACCACCTCACTCTCGTGTCACTTATTATTGACCCTGCGCCCACATTTATCCACTTATAACACGCACAAACTACATGACGATCCTCAGCCGCTCGGTCATAATAATTATTAGATGTGAGGCATTTTGGGCCATGAAACCGCAGGCCCCGAAATGCTTACACCGCTGCTACCCTTCCAGATGCTGATTATCCTGCTGCTGAACAACCTGTCCCAGCACGTGGCCTTTCCGTCGGAACAACTGATGTCCGCTCAGCATGAAGTGGACTACGCCATCACCCATCTACCAGCCGATCCATCGAACGTAGCGACAGACCCATACCCAGCGCGAATACTGTGCGTTGCCTGGCCACACTTATCATCGACGACGTCATCAACCATGCGACCTGAATGGGATCTACCTATTGGGACGAGATACGCAGCTGAGATGTGGCGCGACACTGCAAGCCCCAAAAATGCTTACACCGCTGCTAACCCCCCAGATGCTGATTAGCCTACTGCTGCATAACCTGTCCCTGCTCGTGGCCCCTCCTTCGGAACAACTGGTGTCCACTCAGCATAAAGTGGACAACGCCATCACTCATCTACCAGCCGATCCACCGAACGTAGCGACAGACCCATATCCAGCGCAAACAGTGTGCTTCGCCTGGCCGCACTCATCATCGACGACGTCATCAAGCATGGGACCTGAATGGGATCTACATAATCAGACGAGATACGCAGCTCAGACGGGGCGAGACACCGCAAGCTTCAAAATGCTTACACCGCTGCTAACCGTCCAGGTTAGTTACATTGGTCTTTCGAATAAATTTCGTAGCGACGATCCGTTCTTAGCTACGATGTCGTGCCCCTATGACATCAAATGGCGTCGCGTCATCAGTTTCTGTCACGTTATTGCTGCCTTGAAGTTTCTGTGCCAGATATTGTTGTTACTTTCTGGTGATCTGGAGCTTATCCCGGCCCAACTGGAACGCGTGAGCTAGAACCTATACTAACAGCAATCAAGAAAATAGAAGAACAACAAAAGACGATTCAATCCGAGCTAGCTCTGCTGAAGAATGCTCAAGTCGAGCAAGAAAAACTGCTGTCATCACTGAACGACCGCGTAACCTTCCTTTAATCGACAAAATGTGATCCAGTAAGTGATTATAACACAAACGACACAGAGGAAATTAAAAGTGACATAGAAGTCCTTAACGCTGCCAGTCTTGACGAGAACAATAGGCTACGCTAAACAACCTGCTTTTTCTTGGTCTTGACGACGCAGAAAACGAATCATGGGATACCTCAGAGCAAAAAGCCGTGACACTGTATATGAACAACGTAAAGTTAAAACTAGACGCGGGAAGTATTGAACGCGCACATCGTGTTGCTAAATTCTGTCCGGGGAAAAAACGACTTATTGCGAAACTGAATCACTTGAAGACAAAAGCAAAACTTCTGGCCTGCGCTCACGAACTAAAAGACACTAACTACGCCGTGAGAGAGGATTTCGCACCCGCTACCCGTCTCGCGCGGTCAAAGCTGCTCAAATTTATACGCCCCTAGCAATGCCCTCTCAAACTGGCACTCGATCGCCTTCACGTAGGCAAGAACACGTACTTCTACGACAAAGAAACGGATAGTGCGAAGGAGTTCTCTCGCTTCAAAGAAAGCAACAGATATGTGCCCAATCATGCCAATGAAGGATGCAATTGACGCAGTACGACTAGTTTCACCCCGGTCTCTGCTCCGAGCCGCCAAGCATGTTCTATTGTTAATATTGCATTCACTACCATACGAAGTGTTGTACCCAAACGCGATCACCTCTGTAGCTACATATCAGACGCAGATGCTGATATTATTCTTCTCACCGAAACGTGGCTGAATGGAGACATCAGAGATAGCGAAATTCTGCCAACAGATTTTATATTTTATCGTCATGATAGAACCAGTACGAGAGGTGGTGGCGTACTCATAGCTATCAAAAGTAACTTACAGTCATCTGTCATTTGTCATGATAATGGGCTAGATCTATCATGGATATGCGTACATAATTCCCCCCCCTGAAATCTATTTTTGGAATCTGCTACAGACCCCCAAAAAACCAGCCACTTTTTGCTATTATCTTCGTAGCGCATTAGACAACATAAAAAAGACATTCCCTAACTCTCCTATCTTCCTGTTTGGGGATTTCAATTACCTAACCATTACTTGGCCTCTTCTTACAGTATGCCACAGATCTCCGGCTAATGAATCTAAACAGTTCCTTGATTTAATATTAGATTTCAATTTCCGCCAAGTTATAACATGTCCCACTAGAGGCGAAAACACGCTTACTCTATCTCTTGCCAAGAAATTTCTCAGACGACACATCTAGTATAACTGCTCTACCTGAGCTTAGCGATCACAGTTTTTTTACATGTAGTTATCTCGATAACAAAAAATAAAAATCCCCACCAAGCAAACAAATCAGCGATTATAACAGGGGCAATTACGATCTCATAAATGAAGAACTGGAGAACTTTTTTTATAACTTCCAGAACACATACCTACAACGCAGCGTTAACGCAAATTGCGAACTTTATAAAAGCGTTGTGACAACCCTAAAAAATAAATACAATCCTTGTGAAAACGGGCAATGATAATCCATGGTTTAACAAGTATGTCAAAACCTTCCTGAATAGGAAAAACGCCTTTACAGACAGGCTAGAACAAACAAACTTCCTGAATAATGGGACCGTTCCTATCAATGTGCAAAACAGTACCCGAGAAATTTAGACGAAGCGAAAGCTAAATTCTTTTCTTCCGATTTGCTCACCTTATAGGATACGCTCCTTCAAATAGATGCAATATTTCTGGATTTTTTCCAAGGCATTCCACCGGGTGTCTCATACACATTTACTCATTAAGCTCAGCTCTTTAGGTATCGGTCAAAATTTAATACGTTGGCTGGGACACTTTCTGAAAGGTGGCGTTCAATTCATCACCGCCAACAACAGCAACTCTCGATTCACTAGCATAACATCAGGCGTTCCTCAAGGTACAGGTTTATCCCCCCTGCTGTTTTTAATCAACATCAATGTCCCTCCTGCTAACATAAAATCAAAACAACATCTTTTCGCCGATGACTGCGTTCTTTATAACACTATTCACAACTCTGATGACATCATAGCTCTGCAACATGATTTAGACAGTATTGCTAAATGGTGTGAACAGTGGTACACGTCATTAAACTTGTCGAAATGTAAACTAATTTCATTCTCGCGAAAACGCACTGCGATAAAGCATACACACTACATACATTCGTCCCCCGTCAGCGCAGCCGAGGCTCACAAGTACTTAGGAGTGCACTTAACCTTTACTATCATATTCAATCTATCTGTTCGGAGGCATCACACACACTTGGTTACCTACGTCGCAATCTGAAATCCGCATCCGCTGACATCAAGAAATTGGCATACATAACATATGTGCGACCGCAACTCGAGTACGCGCCATTCATTTGGTACCCTTCGCAATGATATCTTACACATGAAATAGAAGCAGTACAAAACCGCGCAGCGCGTTTTATATCATCCCAATATTCACCATATATTAGTATAACTGCTTTCAAACGTACCCTGTCCCTTCCGAACCTTGAATCACGTCGCATCATCGCTCGCCTTTGTCGGCTCCATTGCTTCTTTTATCACTCACATACAAGCCATACGCTTCTTAATCCACCTGTGCGACCATCTTCGACATTAGCTCACACATGTCCTATTGCACGCATAAGTGGTCGTACAGCGGCGATGAACACCTCCTTTTTCCCTTCACAATAACCATGTGAAACACACTTCCTCGCGCCGTTGCTTCCTGCTTAGATCGTGAACAATTTCGCGAAGAACTAACCCACCATTTGCTTCAAGAAAATGCGCCTACCATAACATGTTAAGTTGTCCTTATGTACCCGATGCTCCATTTGTTTGTGCTCTTTCTTTTGTTTGATTTGTTACCAATTACATTTATTGTACTGTTTCAAAACCTGTGTATGCCCCCACTTATGTAATGCCTTCGGGCCTTTAAGGTGTAATAAATGAAAAATGAATGAATTTCTTAGTGAACTTCGGCGACTGTGAGCGTATCTATCTATCTATCTATCTATCTATCTATCTATCTATCTATCTATCTATCTATCTATCTATCTATCTATCAAGCCGCCTACGACTGTGCGCTCTAAAGACCGTATCATTAATGCCATTTATACCAAGATTAGGGTGGCATAACATTAATGTATGTCGAACATGAATGCCACGTCATATTGCGACGCGCGTTTCTAATTTTAACAGCTCCTGTATTAGGTTTTCGCCCACAAAGACTGTGAGCCCTGCTCAGCGCAAACCGCGCCTCTGTTCGAGAAGATTCGCGATTATTGTAGATCGTTTTGTAAAGATTGTGCACAAGACGCGAACACTCCAAGCTTATTCCAGAGCTTGCACGACAACCAGTGATGAGGCTGGAATATTCGATGCCGCACGTATAAATGCCGAAGCGCTTCACGACTCGTCAGTCTATCGGCGGCCGATGCGCTGTTCGCCGGTATCAGTGTCAGTGTCTATAGCTGTACTGTGACTTTCAGTTTTCCGGCCGCAAGTTAGGCCAAACAAAGAGTTTCTGCTTTGAGACGCCAACTGTTGACTTCGTCAACGTCACGGTCACGTGAAAATATCATGAAAATCATGAATAATTTCTCATGAACGGTATGGTTTACACCTCCATGGCTCTGGTGCTGCTGCGGCCGTTTCCTTAAATTGATATATCCAAATATTGGCATGATGACACATTTATGCATGATCAACATAAATGACCGGTGGTAATATGGAAAATCATGACTTGCATGTCATGTACAACACCATTTACATGCCTACGCTCACGGCGCACTTACAGTTGTTTCGCTAGCTTGATATACACCAAATTTGGTATTCCTCACGTGACTGTATGACGAATATAAATGACAAGTGGTAACATCGAAATCGTGACATATCATGTGCAACAGGACTTGCATGCCATGCTTATGACACGCTGGCGGCTATTTCGCTAGCTTCATGTACAAGAAATTTGGTATTACGTGGCCTGACCACGGCGAACATCAATTACATGTGGTAATATAGAAATCATGACATGTCATATGCAACGTGACTTGCATGTCACGCTCATAGCACGCTCACGGCCGTTTCGCTAGCTTGATATGGTATAAATTTGATATTGCGTGACGTGACTGTATGAGGAACATATGTGAAAAGTGTTGTATATAAATGTATATGGAACATGTATGACAAGTGGTTAAGAAAGACCTATCCGTTTCCGTTGTGTATGTACACGAAAACTGATAAGGCTTAAATCTTTATTCTAGGAATTCTTAAGTTACCATTGCTAAGTAGTGGTTTCTTCCGACAACCATAATTCGGCGACACGTGTACACCCCATCCACCCCACCAACCCTACTTTGTTTCATGAATACCTTCTTTCTGACTCACCCGATTCGCTACGGCGGCATCTTATTGCACCCCATGTCCCTCTCCCACCTTCGCAGTTATCCGCTCCTCTTTGTGTGGCTTGTAGGAGAGGGTACGAAGCATATACAGACAAGCGCGAAGGAAATCAGTTGCAGCCTTGAAAAAAAAGAAGTCCACGTGTCGAAACATCGGCTCCAGCACCCACCCCCGGTTTACGAATTTCTCATCGCAAGCCTCGATCTTTCATTTCTAGCCATTCCTCTGGACTTATAAAGATAAGGCATTACTAAATGCCCGAACGGTTCATGTTCACACGTCGCCCTCTTACTGGCTTTTCTTTTCTGAATCCAGCCTTTGGCAACGGCAGTTAGCAGCGACATAAGGTAACCTGCAGCCAAAAGACAGCGTGCCTTATTATAAAGGCGCTCCTGCATTTGATGCTCACAAGACTTTTTGAGAGCTGATTCCATACATGTAGACACAATTCCTCTTTTTGATAACTTACGAATGGGCTTACCTAAATGATACAAGATCAGTTCGTGCGCGTGGACTGTATGCCCAACGTACGTGACGGTCACATACTTAGTCTAAGTCGAGGGCTTGCAAAGGGGGCAACTCATAGCTGAAAAAGAAGCCCTTATCCGTGTTGCTTATAATGTTATAAAATGCCATTCACCGTACCTAGGTAGCAGACGTAACAGTTAAAAACACAATAAAATCATCAAATATCTAAAAACTCTTAACGCTTCAACCTAATAAATACATTGCCTAAGGACTTGTCAACAGCCGCTAAAAATATCGACACGCACTGGAGCAACACGGTACCCTATGTAAGTACCAGCACGCTGTACAGAAGGCTAGTCATTAACACAATAAAAGTGACCTGATCATAAAATTCTAACAGACCCAGGAAATTCGCTATAGTCAGCCCGAAATCATTGTGGAACGGAATCGTACCGTTCTCTTCAATCCATTCCCGTACAGAAAACAGCAATTCACGCTGTCGAAGAAAGTAAAATAAATGCTGCACATGAACAGAAAAAAAACGTAACCCACTTGTTCTTTGCCACGAGAAAACTGCACTATTTTATCCGGATTCTTAGTACAGAACGGGTTGTTTACAGCAAGCCCCTTTACTTTCTTGTTTAAGAATTGGCTTACGTTGTGCTTCCAGCAACCAAACTCGCTGATGATGGTTCTAAATGTCATACCAGGCTTATGCGTATCTGCTGCAAAACATAAAGGTAAACGATGGCCTTTACTTTTGGAATACTTATCCCGAGTGGACCGAGTGCCAACTTGTTACCCAATTCTACGAACTTTCATTTTATTCTCCCCGCAGGGGCGTCTGCGCGAGCAGGCGTTTGGTGTGCAGTGACACCACGGACATGAGCTAACGGGGGGGTTTCTACCCCCTCCCACGCCTCGCCGTGCGTGGCTGAGCCGTGTCCGGGGAAAAGGTAATCCTGGGGGCTGAGCCGACGCCGGGTGCTTGGACCTTTAAGGCCCCCCCGGCAGAAGCAACGCACCCCTTTGGCCCCAGCTTCACGTAGACGCGGCACCCCTGGGCTGACCCACCCAGGGGAAATCGGCAGTCGCCTTTTCCTGTCTCCCTCTCCTCTCATCTTCTTCTTTCTCTCTCACTTTTAACCTTTCCTGTCTTCTCCTCTCTTCTGTGTATTTCCACTTTTCCTGGCGGCAAGGGTTAACCTTGTGCAAATAGCCAACCTTGGTCTAGACGCATTAAGTTATAGCTACGATGTACGGCTGGCGTGTGCAAGTAATCCAAAACTCGTACCGTCCCCTCGTTGGGCTCCGTGGTGGGTGGCCGCCATCGTTGCCGAAAGAAATACACATGTTACGCATCAAGCATTTCCTTTACTAGCTGATCGCGCCGGCTCAAAGCGGGCGCGCACCGAAGCCACCATCAGCTACTTTGTCAAACAGAATGAGTCTTTCCCCCGCTATCATGTTATACACAGCAACAAACCTGAAAAGCCGGTAAGAGCGATATCGCATTCCTCGTGGCGAATTCACTAACACAAACAATCGGACCGGGATATAAGGCGAGCAAAATGGCCAGCGGCGACCTCCTTCTCGAGCTGTGCGACAAGACACAATATGAGAAACTTGTTAACCTTGCAGCGTTTGCTGATACACCTGTAACTGTGACGCCCCACCGATCTTTGAACACTGTCCGAGGCGTAGTCTCAGAAACTGACTTGCTTGAACTTTCAGAAGCAGAGCTTTTGGGTGGCTGGAAGGAGCAGAATGTCATAAATGTTCAAAGAATAAAGATCAGGCGAGACAACACCGAAATTCCAACAAAGCACCTAATCATCACTTTTGCCTCAAGCACTCTGCCAGAGACCCTCGAAACGGGCTACACAAACACCCGAGTAAGACACTACATTCCAAATCCCCGCCGATGCTACAAATGTCAGAAATATGGTCACGGCTCTCAAAGCTGCCGAGGCCACCTTACCTGTGCAAAGTGTGGAGAAAAAGACCACTCTTCCGAAAACTGTTCTGGCACAGCCCACTGCGTGAACCGCGAAGGCGATCATCCTGCATATTCTAGAACCTGTGAAACCTGGAAGAAAGAAAAAGGAATAATCACCCTGAAAATAAGAGAGAACATATCGTATAGAGATGCCAGAGGAAGGTGCTCCATTTTCACAAAGGAAGTTGTGCTGATGCGGCGCGCAAGGGGGCAGCGTCGAATCACTCTGCGTCACTCTCACGACCCGCTGGCAGCGAGCCGTCGGCTGTGGCGCCTGCCCCCCGTGGTGGCAGTAGCTAAGGCTACTCCACCCACTCAGTCACAGAGCCCCGCGACTCCAGGGTCGTCGGGCCTTAAGACCATGTCTCACGAGGCTAGGTCTCAAACACAGACTATCAGCCTGCGTGCGCGGGCGTCTAGCGCCTCGCGAGAGGCAATGGACACAACTCCGGTACCTCGGGTGCCTAAAGACCGGCGCAGCTCTCTCGAGCGCGTCCCGAAAGGAAAACAAAAAATCCAGGGTCCAGAAAAGGACCCTCGATCATAAATCCAAAATCCTCCACTAAACGAAGAACATCTTTCCTTATTTTGTCATCATGGCGACCCAGATAAGGCATTGCAATGTGAGAGGTCTTATTCATAATCTAGATGACATAACCAAACTACTGTGTAAACACACACCTGAGTTGTTCTGCGTCCAGGAGACACATCTAAATCCGAAACAAGTTAACTTTCTTCGACAATTCGCTATTTTCCGTAAAGACCGTGACGATGGTAGTACCTCGTCTGGCGGGGTGGCGATTATCGTAGATAGGTCTATTGTTTGCCAACAAATTACACATCACAACGAGCTTGAAGCAGTCTCAGTACGTGTGATCCTGTTCAATAGATTAATTACTGTTTGTTCAATATATCTGCCACCAAACTGTCAAGTCAGCAAGACAGAATTTTACAATCCAATTAACCAGCTCCCGGAACCGTACATTCTAGCTGGTGACTTTAATGCCCACAATAGCCTGTGGGGAGACTCCCGCTGCGACGGGAGAGGCAGATTGATAGAAAACTTCCTAGTTAGTTCTGGTGCCTGCCTGTTCAATATAAAGAACCAACTTATTACAGTACGCTGCATAATTCTTACTCCTCAATAGACCTAACAATTGGTTCTGCAATACTCTTTCCACACCTAGAATGGGATGTAATAAAAAATCCATATCGAAGTGATCACTTCCCGGTAGTTTTAAAATTAAGCGAGGAACACATACCTCCGCCACAAGTTCCCCGATGGAAGCTAGCGTCGGCTGACTGGGAGGGTTTTAAGGAATCAACTCGCTTGTCGCGAGAGTTCCTTGAGAATTTAAGCATAGATGACGCATTACTTATTTTACTGCTGTTATCATTGAATGTGCACAAAGGTTCATTCTCGAAACTAATGGATATTCACCTAAAAGACGTGTTCCCTGGTGGAATGAAGACTGCAGAAAGGCGCGAAAAAAGCAGAATAAAGCCTGGGGTGTACTCCGCCGTTATCCAAATGCCGAAAATCTTATTGAATTTAAGCAGGCTAAATCACAGGGGAGACGTACCCGACGGCAAGCCAGAAGAAACAGCTGGGAGAAATTTGTGTCTGGCATCAATTCGTATACGCAAGAAAGAAAAGTTTGGAATGGTCTGAGAAGGCTGAAGGGACAAGAAACCTATCCGTTGCCTCTGGTAGATGAGCAAGGGAACACACTGGAAGAGCAGGCAGATGCCCTTCGTACACACTTTCAGAGCATTTATAGCTCCATGCACTATACCGAATCGTTCCGCAAATACAAAAGAAATCGAGGAACGCAAGACACTCAACCGCCAGAGCCAACAAAATGAGCCATATAACCGTCCTTTTAACATGGCTGAGCTGAAAGGTGCGTTAAATACATGCAAAAGCTGAGCGCCAGGAGCTGACAGAGTCATATACGACATGATTAAAAACCTCCATACATACGCTCAGATGACACTGCTTGCGATGCTTAACAACATTTGGGCCGCCGGATATCTTCCTGCTGCATGGAAAGAGGCTATAATTGTCCCAATCTTAAAACAGGGCAAGCACCCATCTTTGTTAACAAGATATCGCCCGATAGCGCTCACCAGTTGCTTATGCAAGCTGTTTGAAAAGATGATAAACCGCCGTCTGTTGTATTATCTTGAATCGAACAATTTGCTTGATCCGCACCAATGTGGCTTTAGAGAGAGCCGTTCAACAACCGACCACCTTGTGCGCATTGAGGCTAATATACATGATGCATTTGTCCATAAACAGTACTTCTTGGCAGTGTTCCTTGACCTCGTAAAGGCATATGACACCACGTGGCGCTTTGGAATACTACAGCACCTGTCAGCAATTGGTCTGCGTGGAAACATGTTAAACGTTATTGAAAGCTACTTATGCAATCGTACGTACCGAGTAAGAAACGGCAACGCGCTATCTAAACCATATGTGCAGGAGACTGGGGTACCTCAGGGCGGAGTATTAAGTTGTACGCTCTTTATTGTAAAAATGAATTCCCTTCGTAATTTTATCCCACATGGTATATTTTATTCCACATACGTGGATGATGTGCAAATAGCATTTAAGTCATGCAATATCGCCATCTGCGAACGGCATCTCCAACTGGATCTAAATAAGGTGTCGAAATGGGCTAATCAAAACGAGTTTAAGCTTAACCCCCAGAAAAGTTCTTGTGTCCTTTTTACAAGAAAGAAAGGACTAGTTGGAGAGCCTCACATCGAGCTCCACGGGGAATCCCTACCTATGAGCACAGAACACAAATTTTTAGGTCTGATACTAGACTCAAAACTCACATTCATCCCCCCACATCAAGTATTTTAAAGCTAAATGCCTGCAAACAATGAATATAATCAAAATACTTTCACACATGACATGGGGTAGCGACAGAAAGTGTCTGCTGAGTCTACACAAAGGCCTTGTAAGATCACGTATGGACTATGGCAGCATTGTGTATGCCTCAGCGGCACCTAGTGCTCTGAAGATACTGGATCCGGTCCATCATCTGGCCATTCGCCTTGCCACCGGGGCTTTTAGGACCAGTCCTGTGCAAATCCTATATGCTGAATCCAACGAATGGTCACTCGACCTCCAGAGGCAATACTCCAGCGTTGTATACTTTTGGAAATTGAATGCAAATATACATCATCCTTATCGCTCTGTCGTTAATGACACCGCATGCGGGACCCTATTTCGTAACCGCACTACAGTGAGAGAGCCCTTCTCATTGCGCGTGAGGAGGTTCTGTGAAGACTTGGATGTCCCACTTTTCACACATGTGCTAATGGCCCCAGAGAACTTGCTACCGCCCTGGTCGTGGTAACAGATAGATTGTGACATGACATTTGTCGAGGTTTTTTACACAGACGCATCCAAGTCGCATGTCGGTGTAGCATATGCGGCGATTGGCCCGTCATATTCACAATCAGGTGTTATGCACGCGGAAACGAGCATCTTTACAGAAAAGGCCTTTGCTCTGTTAACTGCCGCAAAGCACATAAAAAGCCTTGAGTTGGAAAACGCAGTAATATTTAATGACCCTCAAAGCGTACTCAAAGCTTTAGCAAAAGTTCAAAAGCATAAAAATCCTGTAGTAAACAATCTATACTCTGTTCTGTGGGAAATGTACTTGTTAAACCAGCATGTCACTCTGTGTTGGGTGCCAGGCCATAGGGGGGATCGAAGGAAGTGTCCTTGCCGACGAACTTGCTACTTCTACTGGTATGAAAGGCGGTAACACTTCCATAGCTGTGCCCGTGACTGACTTGAAGCCTCTTCTCCGCAGTAAACTCAGAAGCTGTTGGCAGAACGTGTGGGACAGAGAAACATCAAACTGCACTTAATTAAACGATACTTAGGTAACTGGCTATCAGCGACGAAGTCCAGGAGACGTGATGTCTTGCTCTGCCGCTTGAGAATAGGTCATACCTATAGTACTCATAACTACTTGCTGAATGGTGAGGACCCTCCCACCTGCAATAAATGTGGAGAAGGGCTTACACTTCTTCACGCTCTGCTAGAATGTCGACAAACTGAACCTGAACGAAAGAAGTATTTTCAACAGGCTTACCGAGAAAACCTTCCCCTGCACCCTGCAATTATCCTCGAAAGAGACCCAATGTTTGACACGGACGTAGTCCTCAATTTTATTAACAGCACCGCTACACTGCATATTATTCGTCCTAAAAAATTCGTAGCACGGCCTCCTTTGAGATTTCGCTGCTGCGATGGTTGTACACCAAATAGCACGTACTCGTCGCCCTTGTTTCCAAGGGCGTTGACGACGTAGACAGTGCTACCTGAGTGCCAATTTCCTTTTAGATATTCACTAATGCATAGCATATTCCACCACTAATTTTATATTTCAGAAATCATAACATTCTTTTACCAGCTATTTGTGTTTTACGCACTTTACAGCGAAAGGTTTTAGGCCCATATACAGCCAACGTTACGCACTGCCATTGTCATTGACCGCGTCATCTCCTACACATCAAATATGTTTTGGCGCTCTTTGGCCATCATTGGACCTTGCGCCACAAAACACCTCACTTTTTTCAACAGATCCCACGTTTTCTGACACTGCTTGTAGGGTCTTTCATTTTAATCTCCTCTTTCCACAGCATCAAACCTTTCTTCCTTATGTGCCGGCAGCAGGCATATTTTTTCGCTTTTCAAGAAAGACAATGTCTCTCGTACGCTGAAATCGAATCGACTTGAAGGCTCTTACGATGCAGACTTATCCAGGCAGCCGACATGTTCAAATAGGTAACTTCTTGCTCTGCCTTGCATGCCGAACAAAGATTAACAGCCCCCAGTTCATGGGCGGGGACGCTAGAAGGAAGACAATGCTCGGGGCCTTTTGACAGCAAGCGGGTTACATTTTCAGGCAGGCAAACGTTTCCATTTACCTTTACGCTACTTTTTAGAGTTGGACAAAACCTTTCCTCCTGCTCTACACGAATCCTTCAATATACAATTCTACGTACCTTCAGTGAGCTGGGCCACAAGACGAATAAAGAGCTGTTTTAAGCAATAAATGCACAGCGAAACTTGGTATTTGCTTTAGACAGCTACTGCACAAAAAATGCCGGGTGTATGCGAGCGCGATCTGCGACACGTACAAATGAGATATCGCGACTAGAGTAATTACCTGCTGATAAAGTGGACGGCGATTGACGCTGCTTGTGCAAATAGAACATCCGTTACAATAAAAATTGAAATACTGGCTATATGCAGCTGTACCAGTGCGATAGCTGCGCTATTAGGTCTAGCACCATCAGCCAAAATCAAGCTCCAAAATGGTTTCTTGATGAAAACTGAACAATAAGGACAGTACAGAAATCTGTGTGGGCTGCACATGAATCGTTAGGTTCTGTTTAGTAATCGGGTAAAATGGGACGCTTCTTATACATGTTGAAGCTATGCCTCCAAGGCGCTCATTTATGCCACTCCAGCGGATAGTCAGCAGTAATCAAGGCACGAGCAAAGGCCAATTTGCTGACCGCACCACATGACAAAGCGAAGTAAAAATTTAACACAGCCGCCTTCTATCCTCGGTGGTTGGTACCTCTAGTAAGAGCGGCGCCGATTTTGACAATTTTTTGTTATGGGTGTATTAAACGCACTGAAAAAGTGGTGCAAACTTCTACCACTGTTCTTCGAAGGGTTAAACACGACACTTAGAAAGGCAAGGACAAACCCATACTACCAAATGAAATGTTAT
The DNA here is from genome assembly GCA_030522465.1 of Rhipicephalus appendiculatus. Taxonomy (NCBI): domain Eukaryota; kingdom Metazoa; phylum Arthropoda; class Arachnida; order Ixodida; family Ixodidae; genus Rhipicephalus; species Rhipicephalus appendiculatus. The sequence continues at coordinate 85,564 of JALIZH010016551.1, forward strand.
TCTGAATGCAACGACTTATATATACTGACAGATAAGTGTTCTGTAATAACATTTTGCTAGACGACATAATGCAAAAAAGTTTAAATAGAACCATTCAAAAAGTCAGTTTCGCCACGACGGCAAACAGTGAGTGGGTAGCAAGAAATCGGAATACCACACCAAGAACAAGAAACACAGCTCGACACTGGCAGCGCACCACTCAAGCTCAAAGAAGAGATAAGTGGTCACGACGAACGGCCGACGCATAGTTGATAGATCGCTGGTCGGGTAGCGAGTTGGGCAACGAAAATGCTTGCCTGATTTTTGCCGGACAACTTCTGCAACAGAAGCTGTTACATGTTCTGGCGGAGTGACAAGGAGGTTGCGGATCTCCTCACGAACGACCTCGCGAATGAGGTGACGCAGAGAACCCGCCTCTCTGCCGGCGGTCAGAGCAGAGACGCTTATCGAGGCGTTGTTTGGTCGCTCGTTATAGCGGCGCCGTTGCTGTAGTGCTCTCTCGATGATTGTGGCATCCTTGATAAATTCCGCAACGTTTGTGGGTGGGTTACGAAGAAGACCGGCAAACAGTTGCTCTTTGACGGCTCGCATCAAATGGCAGAGTTTCTTTGCTGCTGCCATCTCAGGGTCAGCTCGCCGAAATAGGTGCGTCATGTCCTCCGCAAACATGGCGAAACTCTCATTCGGTTTCTGTATGCGCGATTCGATGAGTTGCTGAGCAGAATCGCGGCGGTCGCTGTTTGCAAAGGTGCTGAGAAGTTGCTGCCGAAACACATCCCAAGAAGTCAACGTGGCTTCGCGCTTTTCATACCAGGTACGAGTGCTGTCCGCCAATGCAAAGTAGACGCGTGAGAGCTTCTGGTCCACGGTCCAGTGGTTTGCCTTGGCGATTCGCTCATACCGGTCTAACCAGTCCTCGACGTCTTCATAAGCCTCGCCGTGGAAGGTCTCAGGAATCCGAGGTGGCTAACAGTTAACTGTGAAGCACCTCCAGTTGCCATTTCTACAGGCGGAGTCCTTGACTGGTGAAGTTCTAGGGGGTGTGTCTCGGGACCACGGAGTAAGATAAGAGAGGAGCGCCGACTCCGCCACCGCCCCACGCATCAACTCGGGACAAACCGTGCAACGCGGACGCGGCGGTCTAACTCATTCCTTTGCTCTCCCCCCTCCGCTCCTCTTCAAGCTTCCCACATGCTTTCTCCTCTCCCGGCGCTGATCGCAACGCGTAGCGCCATCTGTCGAGGCGCATGGAAATCAATCAACACCTGCGCTCATGAGCGCATGCGCCAACTGGAAAAGGACTGCGGCGGCGGCGGCGGCGGCGGCGGGGAACGGCGTGCGCGGAGCGTGTCGTCTGCTAGAAACCCGTTCGCTCGGCATTCTCAGTATGACCAAAAAAAAAACACGCGTATATGCGTACTAATACTAAAATATGAAATAAAAACATCGTACCGCTTTTTATACACATATGCGAAACATTGTAACATATCTTCAGTGAAAGCAGACGAAAAATTATGCTGAACAAAAACGGCAGAGCAGAAGTACACTTGTTTTCCACGTCTGGACGTCTGCGCGGTAGTGTTGGCTGGATATTTTCGGGTTACACCGTTTGTTTAGCATGTCTGCAGTGTGCTTCTTCATACACGAAAGGACAATGTGTATTGGTACTTGTGTGTGAAGACACGGAGCAACCACAGGAGGCATTGAAGTGTTTTGTTCCCTGCTGTAAATGTGGATATGACAAAGGGCGGGAGAAGATTCTGCTCTTCGCGGCCCCGTCTGATGCGAAGCTACTGGATAAGTGGCGTCAAAAAGTACCTGTGGGTAGGCGACCCTATTTTTGAACGGTAGAAGCACCCTCTTTTTTGAACGGTACTTCGAGAATCACCTTATTTTTCATAGGTGTCTCGTCCCTAGCGCAGCTTAAGTTTACAAAAAATATGTTTTACCAACTGGCCCCCGAACACACGCTTCTCGATTTCACTTTGGGATTGGGAGGGTATTTTTCCCCAGACAGAGGACGATCCCACCATAATCGACTGCATAATATAATTCGTCACTGGATATGTGGCGCGAAAAGTTCGCCAAAAGCTTGATTATGAGACGTGCAGGGACTCACTTGGTCCAACTCTGCAGCCCGTTAAAGAATACATTTCCAGTCTTTGCCACCAAAACCCGCCGCCGATTAATGTATCCAAACATGCATCTGTGCAGACTGTTGCACGCGGCCGAGAGCAACTTTTCTTGTAATGCAAAGTCGATTAATGTCTACGAGGTAATGATTGACCATGTGTTGGGGACACACAGTGTCAGCTTCCGTTGTGAAGCTCACAAGGAAGAAATTCTAGCAGGAATTCTGCAATACTACGTTCTATTAAGAATGCGGCAACGTTCCTCACAAGAGAGCCGAGCGGCGCAGAAAGCATCGAGAGAAAAGAAAAGCAATCGAAGCATCTTCGCACTCCATGCCACCTTTTCATTAAAAGTTTCTTTTCACGGTAATTACATTCCGGTCCCTTTTCCTAGTTTTTCTTGCCATGTTAGTTTATATATTAACAAGCCATCTTTGTCAATGCACTAAAATTTTTGCTACGTTACTTTACGTACCATGTTCCTGCCACGTTACCTTGTGTACTAAGTTTAATTATGTTATGTTTATGTACGTCGTAGTAGCATTGTATACTTCTATGTGGTCGATATTAAAGGTGCCGGACATTTGGCCTCTTTTGAATAAATGAAATAAAACGATACAAACGCTTTTTTCTTCTCACAACGTCAACCTGCGAACTACAATAGCTATGCGTACGGAATGCGCGGAGCAGACGACAAAGCCAATGGGCAAGCAAACCCACGAACGCGGCTAAGCGCGACCGCGCCGTTGCCATAGCAACGACAGACGGATCCCGCGCCCGCGGCTCTCCTCGACGACGGCGTCTCTCCTCCGCCGCTTTTCTCGATTCGTAGCGCCATCTGGCGGACACGCCTCGAAGCATGAAACGGCGTTGCAAAATGTGTCCCTTCTGAACGAGCGGAGTCGGCGCTCCTGTCTATCTTACTCCGTGCTCGGGACTAAGACCACGCTGTCGGCGACTGTAGCGGTGGACAGGAGTATCCACTACCAGAACAGGTTGCAGTGTTGGACTGGAATCGTGGGTCCGTGGAGGAGTCCCGAGCATTAGACGCCCAGCACCTCCACCAGGGTCGCAACGCGGAAATAATAAGGCACATGACCACGGTGCGACGTGGAAAGGTCAAGCTGTATAAACTGACCACAATGACAAAAGCAGACGCTTCGACGTCGTCTTCCTCAGACAGACAACAGCTGCTGCTCGTGCTGCTCACTTCGTTGTCCTCTGTCGTCCTGGCGGCTACCAATCGTGACAATATATATATGAGGGTTTATTGTAGGCGGCACCGGACGGTCCGCCTCGCAGTATGTCGGATACGTTAGCACTAAGTCTAGCGATGGGCAGGACCTGTGATTCGAAAAGATTACAATAGTACGATTCAGGCACGCAAATCCCATTAGGCATATATGAGCTAGACACTTATTTGCTTACGTTAATAATTGTTCGCTTACGCACATGTCGCCCCTTCGTTTGACCGAAAAAAACCTCGGCTATCAGATCATTGCACACGCTAGGGTTTCTTCCAATGGCCTTGAGTTGTGGGGACTATGGTGCGCACCAAAAGGTCTTCTTATTGGGCGAGTTGGTGCTTACATTGCTGAGGTACACTTGACTGTGGCGCAAAATACATTTTCTGAAAAGGGGGGGGCAGAAGAGAAGAAAGTGAAACGCCGAACTACCAACTGTTTCGTGGCAGTCGGAGAACTGTGCAGGAAGAAAATTCCCCATCTCCCGCTAAAGGGAACCATGTGTGGATGCGAAGCAGCGGGGAGATAATTAGCTTGAGCGGGAGGAACGTCGCCGCTCTCATTTCACGGCAGCGGTCCGGGCGCTCATCGCGGCGCTGCACAGGAGAGAGAATGAGGCGTGCGCGCTCACTCATTTTCATACCGCGGAACTACCGTGGCGCCTCCAGCGGAGTATGCAGCTGTCACACCACCTGTCCTGCCCGCCGCTGCGTAGAGGATTCCTAGATGAAAGGACGGGGGGGATCCTAGGAGAGGAGAGAGAGGGGACGTGCATGCGCTGTCGGGGTGTGGGAGCAGCTCCGTAGAGCAGAGGATTCCTAGAGGAGAGGAAGGGGGTGAGCGTAGGAGAGCATAGCATGCTGAAATGTGGGACGCTGCAATGCCTGAGTGATGAAGTAGGCCTCTTTGAGCTGTCTAGGATGCACCTGACGTTGCGCGACATCTATGATTATTCTATCGGTCAGTTTTCAATTTTAATTCTTGTGCGTAGCGCGTGATATTGTGCGAACTTGACATAAACGGAGATCTACAACGAATGTAGAAGCTTGAGCTAGTTGATCTGGGTTCATGATGGCAAATGACACAGCGCGAAAATACATAGGAAAAATATTGGGACAGAGTACAAAACAGCGCTCTTTTCTTCTCTGTCCCAATATTTTCCGTATGTCATCCTCAAGATGTGAAATCCACCAACTATAACGAAACAAAGCATCACTAATTTGTACAGCCGGATTTCACTACATGAATCATTACTCGTACATTATCTGAAGCCCGAGATATGTGCCTTTCACAGGGAACCAGGCGGATCACACCGCCGCTAGAGATCGTGCACGCCGAGCCACCTCCGATGCGAGGGAACACATACCATAGGTTGTAATGACGAATCGGAGTGCTTACCTAGGAAGTATTATGACATTCTGGCGCACTACAGCAACCAAAGAAGGTGCCACCCACCGGCACTTCATAGATTCAACAGGGAACAACCGGTGGCGTGGAAATGCATGCTTGGAGTCCACCTTCAAGGAACGCTGCTGTACCCCATGGGACCGGATGGCTACTAGCAAGACTGCAAGTTCTTCCCGGTGGAGACGCCAAACATCTCGCGTCACATGGTGCTGTTTGCTATCCGATAGTGCTGTTTGTGCCATATGGTGGTATATAGCCATTATTGCTTCAATTAATTTGACAACGCGTCTCTACCACTTGAAAACTATAATTTCAATTTACGTGTAGTGTTGTTTTAATTGATGTTTAATGTCATAATTACTGGTCTATTATTATCTGCAGCCACCTTAAGGTTTCTTGAGCCATATAAAATGCAAATATTAAAGCAGAGGGCAAATAGTGCAATAATAATTTTTTTTCGCGTCCTGAGACTCATTTTTAAACATCGTTCACAGATTGAAGAGAGAGTACGTTGGCGTAAATTCTACATGTCACATCAGCTACTTCGGAGCCATAAATGTGATTCGTGATACAGAGTACATTGAAGCCGCAACTTGCCTTAGGCTCAGAATATCATATAGCTGGTTGCATATACTGAGCTCTAAATGTCTATTTTGCTAATGTGTATTGTTTATTGTCATCACGGCATGTATTGACACTAACAGGAAAGTGATCAGCTGTATAAACTAAATACATAGAAAATGACATTCAATGCGCATATCGATATAACCTCCGTTCATCTCTTTCAGGAGAGCCTACATTCAGTCAGACATTTCAGCATGCTCTGGAATTATTTCATAACAGCATGTCTAATAGAGGAACTATAGATGCGTGTTATGAGCGTGCTTATCGTGACCACTACGATGTCTATTTTATCAGCGAGCCAGGGTATGTATTTATTAATTTAGTGATTTCACCTAAACTGATATATAAAAATCATGGTTATTACCACGCGTTTTAGTTTGATGCATTAAGGCTTCACCCGCCGAAGACTGTAAGCAACAGTAGGCACAGCTCATGCAGCAGTTTTTGAGAAGTTTCCGAAATCATTGAGATCATGCTTTTAAGATTGACAGGCGGACGCGAGTAGTATAGTATACTCAAAACCTTCGTAGCACATTTGACATTCCAGCGATAACGTTGGAATCTTCTATAGCCCATGTATAAAAGCGGACGCGCTTTAGTGCTTGGCAAATAATCGACGGCCCATGCACTTTACGCCGCATCAGTGTACCGCGTCTATCGCTTGTTGTTTGACTTCCTGTTTACCGGGCAGAGGTTCGCCCAAATAAAATATGGCCTGCTGACTGATGGCTAAGTCAACGTCATGACCCCGTCGCACATGGTGGAGGTGCTGTTCGTTCATGTTCCGGACGTGGCCGTCAAGTAGCGATCCAGGCCACGGGGCGACGAAGAAACCGTCACCATCAGTGACAGTCGAGCGAGCAGCAGAGCGAAATGACTTGTGGCAGTGTAGGGGCTTCTACCGGACAAGTCAAGAGCCATGGCGACGAAGACAACAGCAACTAATTCTAGGATATGTGTGCAAAGATGGGACGAACGCAGGAAAAACAAAATAGAGAGGAAGAACATGAACTATTCACTGATCTATTCGTTCTTGAAATAGCTTAATATAAGTTTCTTCAAAGGCAATACGGAAATGCGTTAATGAGATAATGAGAATAAATTTATGCACACCTCATGTGAAGCAAATATGTGCACGAAATAGCCCTCGGTTTTATATAGGTCAAGCGAAGTCTCGCTTACGCAGTCATCACCCTTCTCTGTAATGATAAAAGCTTTCAAGATTTCCCGCGCTACTTTTTTTACTTCTCTTGCCTAAAATCTTTATCATTTTGAGCAGAGGCTCGCATCCTAAGCACGTACGGCAATGAGCGGCCAGGTGTCCTCATTCTCTATTTAGAAGTGAAAAGTCATGCTCCTTGGCGCGCTCAGTCACGCCGCCCCGTTTGTGCCACGTAGTACCTTCAACATTTAAGCCATATTTCATATACCAATTTCGTAGCACATTTGGCAAAGCTTTCCGTATGCTTTATTGCGCAACCATTGCCTAGGCATTCCTATGCGCCAATTTTCGAGCATGTTCCGGCAGGCTTTCTTGGTGCGGAAAAAGACCGCACGGACGTCATGCCTATTTTCCACTTTTTTCATGTTCTGGCCGACCTTGTGCAAAAACGTCACGACAACGGACTTCTTTTTCGAGGGCACTCGGGGTTTGCACCACGTGTTCGATTAAGAAGATTGTCAGCCACGGCGGTGATTATCTCACCATGGGAACCCGGCCGCTAGAAGCCTCCTAACTTGATTATCAAAACTGTCATGCATTGTATATGAGCACGATTTACTTATCGCGGGATGAAGGCACGAACATGCACTCGCCATTTGCACGCGCACAGCATTAAAGAACTTGCTTCACAGAAATGTCGGCGTTGGCGTCGGCGTCGTTAGTTGTGAGCGAAAAAATCATTATCTTGTCCGTGACCGAGAAATCAAGAAAGATGCAAAAATAAATAATAAAAATTTCCGGGTCCGAGTGTGGATCGAACCCACGCCGTCTGTGTGGCAAGCAGGTGTTCTACCACACAGCCACGCCTATGCTAGTAGATATGTTTAAATAACTTCCTCTGCTTAGAAATGCAGTGAAAATAACTTACATATGCTTTACAAACACACGCGTCCTGTATACAGGCGTCACAATACAACATGTAATATCGCAGTAATATTGCGTGGTACAAGCGTACATTGCCATAGGGCGTCAGAACCTGTGATTATCATAATGACACCATGGTCTAAAGCCGGGCACCCATTACAAAAGGCGCACACGTTACTGCGTGTATTCTCTTAAGACCACGTAGTGGGAGTGCATAGCAAGTTCGTAAGTGTGCGTGGTTTAGAGCATGCTACCCATTACATAGTAGGCACTAAGCGATTGAAGTATGCACTAGGGACATGATATCGCTATCGCGTTCAACTCTTAAAGGCGAAGCTTAAGGGTCGCCCAATTTTTACAGTCTTTGATTGAGAAGAATCAAATACAGTAAAACCTTGCTGATGCGACTCTCACAGGACCAAGAAAATATTCGTATCATCGGAAATTCGTACTACCAGAAAGCATGAAAGGCTACGAAGAACTGCGCGAAACAAACTGGCACAAGGAAGACACACGCACAAGCGCAGCTAGCAACTGAATGTTTGTTGAAGAAAACACAAATATATAAAGAACTAGAAAGAAAGAAAAAACCACGTGAATGGTTAGAGGTTGACAGCTAGATAATCGATTTCTAGTTTGTGCAATGAAACCGATGGCCTGGCAACACACATATCACCATATTTGTGAATAAAAAACGCCTCCACTACTTCTCGCGCTGTCCTATCTTTATGCCGGGATAACACCTTTGTTGGAAGGAAGACACACGCACTGCGCTTGTGCGTGTGTCTTCCTTGTGCCAGTTTGTTTCGCGCAGTTCTTCGTAGTCATGGATTACCAACTCGCCCAAAGATCAATTCGTCTAAATCATGGAAGGTTAGCGTGCGACAAAAGAAAGCTGGCGTACATTTTCATTTGTTGTTTTTCAGGGCCGCAGCGATGTCAGGAAGAACTCTGAATGATTGTCAGTTAAGTTTTTAGATGTCGTCAATCATACTAGCACCTCTAATTACACAGCCCGTACGCGCGTGCTTAATTAACCAACTAGGTGCGGTGTGACCCACGACACCAGCAACCGCTTCCAAATTTTAGTATACTTCAGGGCTGGGCAGAGATACTCGAAAAAGTATTCCGGAATACAGATATCGAAATTCATGGGTTCGAAGCTAAAATTCAGATACTGAGATACATTTGTCTTTGACGTAGCGGGACATTTCTGAGATACTTTTGCAAAAATACGAAAAAAAGTATCCCGGAATACAGATACAGAAATACAGATACTGAAGTTCTCTTTTCTTCTTTCGGGGATGTTTGTACTCCGCGAAAACTTTTATTTAGTGCAGCATAATATTGCAAATGTTGCAGCGCATTGAATCTTGCAATTTATTTATTTATCACAGAACTACACTTCCGGGGCCTCTTGAGGTAGTGCTCATATTCTTATGCACCGTTTCAATGTACCCTCTGGGAATTCGAACTCGGTGGAGCGTATGACAACTAGAGAGACACAAATATACCAACGGAGATAAAATTCACGTTTCTTACCTCAATTGAGATGTACTTTCAAGTTCGACGTCGATGTCCGCGAACAAGAAATTACCTTCCCGCAAAGTCTGCATTCTGCTTTGAACACCGAAGCATTGGATCCGTCCTCCTCGGATTCAAAAAACGTGCCAGCCAGTATAGACCATACTGCACGGCCTTCACGGTTCGATTTTACTCGGCCTTGTGACATGTGCTGCGGTGGTGCCTTGGCAGTCGTTGCCGTTCCCAAGACTGCAGCTCGTGTGACTCATGTCGCGACTTGAGGGCTAAACCGTTCTATCATACGAGACGCCACTAAAATACAGTAGACACGGTTCGGCCAAGCGTTGCCTGAGGAGGACTATCTCGCCCGAAAAAAAAAGCGCTATCATTTCATTGTGGCCGGTGCGGTGATGAGAGGCCATCAAACAGTCATCATGTTAAACGCACATACATTTACACACAACCGGGTGGCAGAGGGCCACCGATCGTGAGAAGGAGTAGTTCCCTGCAAGGTGACTTGGCGGGGACGACATGGGTGATTCGGCACTCCGTGGTTGAACAAATTCCTTCGATCAGTTCGAAGACACCACCAGAGTTTCGCGCCGGGCGAGACGGCTGCGGATTGCACTGTTTTGCCTACGTGCAGTGGAGCCCAGTATGTCAAGACTACGCTATTCAGAGATTGGTTTCCTAAAGTCACGTTATTTGCGGGTGAGATGGTTTCAACCCTCTTAAGTCGCGCCTGTCAGCTCTCACAAAACAGAAAGTGGGCACAGGAACAGTTGTACATTTGACAGACGGTTCGCTGGGCGCTGCCATAATCCTCTCTGAGCTGCGCTACAGAGGCTTGACCCCACAAAATGCCCTGCCGAGGCTGTGACATCAGGCTTTGTACTCCAGTGCGCAGCCCAGCGTGGCAGCGTTTTTTTTTTCTCTCCTGTGAAAAGGCCTATAAGATACTACGGCAAACACTTGTCGCCTGGGGGGGAAATGGTCACTCCGCGTGGGGGCCATCTTAATGATCGGTGAAAACTGAAATAAAGCTTTCACTATCGCGTATGCTACAAGCGCCCACTTCAGCAAGCCCCAAATATTGACTAGGGATACACCTTGACATGCTGGAGGGGTGGCTGAAAGCACGACGTAGACAGCCATCATAGAGTCACTTCCGCCGCAGCCAGGGAAAGTGCCGCCGCTTTGAGAATTGAACGCGCGCGAAGCCTCTGTTTCAAGGCGGTACCCGCACGAGTGTCATGAAGAGTTTGCTGGCCCCCCCCAGAAAAAAAAAACAAAAAAAAAAGCAAATTGTCGCGCTGCAGTGACCAGGTCTTGAGGGACAGCCAGGACAACAAATTTCTTTGGCCGGGGCCGATCGACGTCCGCAGTTTTGCCGTCGGCGGCATCGGGTGCTTTGCCACATGAGCCATTCTGTGCCTGTGGTAAACCGTCAGCGCCTTCCCTATGTCGTCGTCCGGCGCGCGCCTTTGCTTGTTTAACATACACAGTAAGAGAAAATTCGCTTTGGAAACAAGCCTCAGCTTTTCGAAAACCAAAAAAAAAAATGTCGGACCTGCACGCAAGGCGCAGCACCATTTCTAAAACCCGTTGCAAACTCTCTTGGGGCTAGTAATACAATTATACGCTTGTAGTGTACCCACTACTCCAATAATTGATTCGGTAACTGATGACAATGAAGAATTATGGCTGAGTCGTTTGTAATGGGTTGGAAGCATTCAACGTGCCACTTGTAATGCCATTCATATTGTGTGACACTTGATTACACCATTCGCCTTCTATGAGGCCTGGTTGTTATTTTACTCTTTTTGCCAGGTTATATTGCGCATGTTAACGCGGTTCCTTATGCGCAGGAGTATCGAGCACACGCAGGGCTCAGTGGTAGAATACTGCCCTCGCACGAAGCGGACCAAGATTCGAACCCCATTCTATGCTGGATATTTCTTCTTATTTGGTTTTTTTTTTTTTTTATTTCATACGATAGCGGTTGCGCACACAGGCGGCGGCGGCGGACAACTACGGCACCCTTGTTGTGATCTCATAACAGCTTTCGCTGTAAAAAGTAACGAGATACCTGTGCTCCCCACAGTGTTGCGATACAACCGATAAATCGTAAAGGTATTCCACTACTGAAATAGAAATACATTTGTCAAATGTATTTCTTTCGCAACCCTGCTGTACTTTTGCGCATGACATCGGAGTACTGCGGCAAAAGTAACGGAAGGGGCGCTTTGACGCGATAGATCAAGGCCACAATATTTCAGAACTATGGTCCTATGTTATGATTTTGTCATCCCGTAGGTGCTGTGGATGTTATTTTTTTTCGGGCGATTTACGGCCATGCCCGCAAAATTGCGACCCCAATGTGGCGCTTGTTGACGTTGACAGGCCTGACTCTTTCGCCAAGACCATCCTCGTCTTCGTTCGGTCGTCATGCACCTTTCATAGGACGTCTGATGCACGAAAAGGCACGTGTAAACACAGTACAGTGACAGGAGATCGCGTCGACGCGTTAGAAAAAGAAAGCATGACGCCAATGCATTCTCTTATCTAAGTGCGAAGGCACACGGAGGCACATTAGAGCCTCAAAGATTCGCGCGCACAATCACGGAGACCGTTACACGACTCTGAATGTTTATTCTGACCGCAAAAAAAGTGTTTTTCTTACAGCATGATTCTGACGATTTGGTGGTGCGGCGCGCATGCCTGCGCTTGCGTTCCCGCGCTCGCGCGTGCTTGGCGCGTCTTCCGCGACAGCGCGGACAGCACCTGTTCGTACCTGGACTGTAGCGTACGTTCGTATCAAACGTCGCGGGGTGAAAATCGGTTTGGAACAACCGTACTCCAGTACATTACAGGCCAATGGGCCTTGACCGGGACCAAAGAAGAATTTGTATCACCTCGAAATTCCTATGAGCTGTCATCGTATCACCGACGTTTTACTGTAGCATGGGCACTTTCTGCACTCGCGGAGCGTGTTTCCAACAGATATGTCATCTTAAAATTTGCAAGGTAACACCTCAAAATATTGCAACAAACCGTTGGAAGAGATCTCGGGTGTAAATTTCAAACCCTTCCCATGAAGCCTGAAAAGGTTTACAATAGCGCTGACTGAATTTGTGCAGGTCAGCGTGCTCTGTCTAGATAAAATTATTAAAAAAATCGTCGTCGTATCGAAATGTCTTATGTACCCTTTCTCGAAAATGTAAACCCCCATGAGCGGTCAATGGCGGCTAAAAGTATGTCACATAGGACCAGGCTACACAAGACTCTTTACAAGTTTCTTTGCGTGAAAGCTAGAAATCTGAAATCAGGAGGAGGAGGAGGACAGAACTTCATTGCGAGTCCGGCGAGTTGGTGGGGCGGGCCAATAGCCCCGCCTAGGTGACGGCCAGGAGTCATTGAACCCTGGCGGCTTCCTCGGCCCGCTGGACGGCCCACAGCTGATCTTCGAGGGCGGTACTGAGCAGCGCGGCTTCCCAGTGCGCGCGAAGGCTGTCGCTAGAGGCCGCGTACTCGTTGTAGGCACTAATCCCTCGGCATTCCCATAATATATGCTCCAGAGTGGCTCTTGAGTCACAGTACTTGCACCTGTCCGTTTTATAGATATCCGGATATATCATGTGCGAGAGCGCAGGGTTCGGATACGTCCTAGTTGAATGGGGTTTTTTGAGGATTGAACTTTAATTTGTTTAATTTACACCAGTGTAATATGTTGCCAAGATCAGTACTAAGTTTATCTATTAGGCAGTGAATGCTTTTGTCGCAGCTAAATATCGTCGTATCATCAGCGTAGAGCAAAAGTTTACAGTGCATGTTATAAGTGCATGATTAGGTGGGTAATTAATATAAATTAAAACTAAAAGTGGGCCCAAAATGGACCCTTGTGGTACCCCTGTGTTAATCGTTTTTTGTTTAGACTAAATACCGCAAATACTGACCATTTTCTGTTAAATAGGTAACTAAGAATCAATGACAGAGCAGGACGAGTTATTCCAATTGCTTCTGATTTTAGGAAGAATATCTGATAATTAATAGTATCAAAGGCTTTAGTTAGTTCAATGAAAACAGCTAAAGTTCCATCATCAGCCACCTTTTTTTAGAAATTCAGTAAGAAATAACAAAACAAGACCAGTAGAATATCTAGCCCGAAAACCAAACTGATAATTCTTATCAGATTGAACTTATCGAGATACTTAGTTGAGCGCTTTTCAAGTAATTTTTCAATTATTTTGCTGAAGAACGGAAGCACACATATGGGTCGGTAGTTCGTTACGAATGAACGGTTTCCTTTTTTTAAATACTGGGATAACTTTAGCACGCTTGATTTCGCGGGGAAAGGTCCCAGTTTTAAATATTAGATTAATGATATCTGCAAGATTGATAGATATAGGAAGGGCAATTAACTTTATATGGGATCGACTAATGTCGTCTAGACAAGCGCTTGTAGTTTTTAGATTTCGAATTACGACGGTTACTTCGTCGGGAGAAATGGGGAACAAATAGAAGGAATGGCGTAGGCGAGTGGTTTGGTAATCCAAGACTCGGTCCGATGCCACATTGTTTGAAGTTGTGAGAATCTGATTGCACAATGCCATTATGAATTATTGAATTAATTTTTCATTGGTTGCCATTTCTGTTTAGAAAAGAATTCACTACAGCAAAACTGCTAGCCGGCCTAGTTGAAACGAATTCATGGTACTAATTTGCGCGAAACAAACGGGGACGATGAAAGGATACACACGGACATGCGCAATCTAACTGATTTATTTTTGAAAAAAACGTTTGCTTAAAGCCCAACGTGATCTGCAAGATTCCGCCAGACAGCACACCATCCGCGCATATAACCGTGTGTATCCTTTCTTCGTCCCCGTTTGTTTCGCGCAAATTAGTACCATGAATTCACTACTTTCCATTTTTTGTCACAATTACTCCCGCATCCTAATATTTTCTGTTCGAAGTATCTTTTTGCTTTTTTTAACTGTGAACAGAGATGGTTACAGTATTTCTTATTGCGTGCTCTTAGTTTAACATTGAAGGGCTGTCTCTTGATTTTTTATAAAGATTCTGGCGTCTGCGCATACCTTTAAGTAATTTATCAGTTAGCCATGGGTTTTGCGGTGAAGCAAGGACCTTCTTCCATTTTTTTCTTATGGGAATGACAGTGAAAGTAATGTAAAAGCAAAGATAAGAAGCACGAGAATGCTTCTTGAGGGTCGTTAGTTTCCTTTACGGCGAACCAGTCTGAATCAGTAACGGTTTCGATCAGGGCTTCGTTATCCAAAACAAGCTTGTAAAATAATGCGGAACGGGATATGGGAGCAGAAGTAGTTGAAAGAAATATGGGATAATGGTCGGTTATATTACTCGTAAGAATGCCTGCTTCTGGAGGGTTCAGACGGTGTGATAGTGCATGATCAATCAGTGAACTTCCCCCATCATGAGAGAGGCGTCTAGCTTGAGAAATAAGGCATTCATACCCCTAACTGTGATCGCAGCTAGAATATGTGATGAAGTTAACGGACGAGGTGTCAAGTAGGTTGATATCCATCTCACCAACAATAATTACATTTTTATTTTCCGATGATATCGATTCCAGCACATTATCTAAGGCACTGCAGAAATCACTAATGGATGTGGAAGGTGAACGATAAATACAACCTAAGATAAAGTTTTTTCTTGTCAATGTTGAGCAACAAATGATCTAATTCGACCCATATAGTTTGACAGTTAGATAAGTGATTTTGTGCGTATTCTGATGAATAGTTGGGGAAGCAGAAAATATTTTATGGTCGTCACAGAGCCAAGTCTCAGTGACAAAAATGATGGGAAATGACTTGGTGATTGTAGAAAGAAAATTCTGAATGTCGTCATAATGTTTCCAAATACTACACGCATTAACGTGAATAAGCGAGCATGAACTGTTAGAAAGAAATTGATCCAACTCAGATGTGTTCAGGTACACTGACATGATGAATCAAATACAGCGATAGGGAGAAAAAAAACAGTGATATCTACATCATAAAAGAGAGGCCAGATTCCTTGGCACGGCGGTAGACCTAACTGTCGGTAGTTTTCCTGGCTTTAATTGCACAATTTTCAGTCCACAAGAATTTCCACTTATTGGCTTTCTTTACAGCTAGAGCCTTGCTGAATAATGACTTATTCGGTGGCGTTAAGTGGTCGTGCACGTAGACAGGGCTGTTCATTGCGGTAGGCATACCAAGATCGCCAAGGCACAACATAGCTTTACGTGCCTTAAAAATAAATTCATCTTTCTTTGAACGTGAGCAGAACCTGGCAATAACGTTCTTTTTGTCTTTTAGTTTCGTCGGAACACGGTGGACACGGTGCCTATGTGTTTGCCTATGCATACACATAGGCAAAGTTTGCATGACCTCCAACTCCTGTCCTCATCATTGTTATCTGATCATTCACAATATCACCTAAGACAAAATCGACTCAGAACGCCTATGTTCCGAACTAAATATGTTACTGAAACACTCGCCTATTTAATGCCACATTTTCTAAATAATAATCGAGAAATAGCCAATATGATTCAGGACAACTGTTCGACATACAGCCTCCGGAAAAATTTAAAGATTACCTTTTGTCGAGCTCCTAATCGACCCTTTATACTGTGCATTTCCCGTCTCTTGATTTTTTTCTCTCTTATTTTATTTTATACTGTTCTGTTATACCTCTTATTTTGTTTATACTGTCATACTGTTAATAACATTCATCATCATCAGGGCTCGCGCAACATGTGCATGTCACGCATTATTATTAGTGTGTACCGAACGTAACTATTTTACTCATTGTGTTTTGATCGCATGTATGCTTGTCTTTTGACCTTACTGTTACGTGTATTTGTCGCATGTTCTGCGGCTTTCCACCCTGAGCAATGTATGTATGGGTAGGGGGGCTTTTGTCAGGCAGTCGCATCTGCCTTTAGCCCCCTCAATCCCAGACAATGACTGCCCTGAATAAAATTCAAATTCAATTCAACAATGTGAAGGTCAGAAGGCCTAAGAGGGCAACCAACTGTATCGCCAACCTTTTGCAAGATCGCGGCACAGTCTTCCCCTTTCGTGCAGGGAATGCCCTTGATCTCTACATTGTTATTTCTTGAGTACTGTTCAAGTTCTTCAACCTTTCTTCAAAGCAAGCCGTTTTCAATCAACAGCTTCTTGTTATCGGTGGCGAGCACCGTTTTCTCTGAGCGCAGTGTTTCGACAAGGCTATTCAGGATTTCCATACTCTGTTTCAAGTCGCCAATCTCGCTTCTGAGCTCCTTGACATCGATTCCCGAAAACGGCATTCTTAACAGAACTTTACCGAACACATCATGAGCCATGTGTTGTGTGTCGTTGCTTAACTTCGCTTCAATTGCGTCAATGCCCTTCGCAAGGTCGGCAGACGTCGGCATTTCGTAACAGGTTCCAGTCACACAATAAAAGGCAAAGAACAGCACTTGAAATCATCATTACAAGACACAAAGGTAGCTTTTAAATAATATTCTAGCGAAAACATAAAGCTGTCTCATGGCGCTCCTGGAGTGTTCTGAAACGCATTCACACCATTATTTTCAATGCAGTTTCTGACGGCTACAAAAACTTCCCTCTGAGGCACCGAATAGAACAAGTCCTTCACATCAATGGAATGGGCAAAACCTACACGTACACTGGAATTCAAGAAGCCCACTAGTTCACCAGAGTTCTGTGTAGAAAATGGATCATCAACATGCAGGGCACTCAAAACATCTGCAGAAACAGGCTAATTAGGCCTTGCCAGGACCCCTTTTTGCGGACGACCTTTCTAGAAGGAACCGTGTCCTTGTGGGCCTTTGCAGTCAAGAAAACTGTAACCGCTTTCTTTTTACACCCAGTAATTGTTGGTTGCAAGCTTACTCCATTCTACGTCCTTGCACAATGCAGTGCCTCTGCCTTTTACTCTTGTCTCACTGGGTCTCACACGCACAAAAGACTTGGCGGTGCTTTTTTTCGGCCCTCTTGTTGAAGTCGTATTCTTTTATTTGTATTTATTTATTTATTTTTACATACTGCAGCGCAATTTCGGCTATCGCAGGAGTGGGTTTTCTCTACATGAGCACACAAACAGAAAGCAATGCAGCACTGTAAGCAAGTGAAAAGAAGAAAAAAGAAAAAAAAACTGAAAAAAAACAAGAATACAACTCTTAATAAACCAATCGCTAATCAATACATTCATGCAAGAAATCTTTTAAAGGCAATGATCTAGTTGACCCAGGCAATACATTCCATTTTTTAATACTGCGCGGAAAGAAGCTGAATTTGAATAGGTTAATACGTGGATGGAACGGTGTCAGGTTGAGCTTGAGGCTATTCCTTGTGGGTTTCCGTTTATCAGGAGACAGATATTCGTTAGTTGATGTGTAGCGTGGGGTATTAACAAGAATATGCAGTAACTTTAGGCATTCCAGATCGCGTCGCTCGGACAGGGGTATGTAGTCCTAACGTGGCGTAGCCATGGGGGGGGGGGGTTCAACCCCCCCTTCCGAAATTTTTTCAGTTTTTTGTTTATATATGCACGCACACATACAAGCGCATGCACGAACATACATAAAGTATGGTTGAACCCCCCCCCCCCCCGAAAAATATTTCTGGCTACGCTACTGCACCTGTCCGCTCATTGCAGTACGTGCTTAGGATACCAGCCTTTGATAAAAAAAATAAAGACTTTAGGGAAGAGCAGCAAGTGCGGCGGCAACTCTTGGAAACTTTGATCATTAAAGTGATGTGTGATGATTGCGTAAGCGACACATCGGTTAACTATATAAGACAGAGGGCGATTTCCTTGGCAGGTTGGCTTGACAGGAGGTGCGCATCAACTTTTTCCGCATTCTCTCCTTGACCCCTTTCCCTGTGACGTTTGAAGAAGCCTATATTATTGTCTTTCAAGAACGAATAAACCAGTTAATAGTTTATGCCCTTTCCGTCTACTTCGTTTTCCGGTGTTCGTCCGATTTTTGCGCACATATCCAACAACAAGACATGCACCAACTTGCCCAACAAGAAGTTCTAAGATAACCGGCACGATGAAGGTCGCACTGTCTTTAGCAGCGATAGTGATGCAGCCGCCCAGGGAGCCCCCCGACATTCTGTGGTTCTCTAAGGGTGGCTCCCGAAACCTGTCTGCAGATGTTTGAGAGGGTCTCAACATTTATTAACTGGAACTCCGACGACTAGCTGCAGAACCGGGAGTCCACATTCCCAACCGGGAACATTTTTTGGAGCGCATCCTAGGACACATTCACGATCGTCGTCCGAAAGGAAAGGGCCACAGCCTTGATCATCTTCGCGGAAGAAAATACCCGGCAGTTCCGCCACGCTGATCTCGGCGTGCCTAAAGGGGAAGAAAGTTTGTTTCCTCATGCAAGGACTAAAGTAAGACTTCTTCCCTGGACTTATTAGGAAGGCACGAAGCACCGTCCAGGAATTTTTGTCGTAGGCAACAGCAATACAAAAGCTTCTGGACGTGTGCACCCGACTACTCTATCGCGCCTCGATGCCAGGCTCCTCACACATGCAATCTGTCTGCTCAGACGACCTGCGTCAGACCATCAGGGCAGTAGCGTGCCGGCAGCTTCATCGAATGATTTCGTCATTCCAGCCGCAAATTCCACCGATCGCAGATTGGATTACACGGTTTGCTGTCAACGCACCATGCCCAGATCAAGGTGAACGACCACGCGACATCGCCAACTACCTTGCAGCAGTTCAGTGGACGCCCCGACAACCTTCATGATTGCCTTCGCAAGGTCACTAGAGCCGGCAGTACACCGCCCTTACTCGGGGCTGATTCGCGAGCCCTTATACTGAAACCTAAGGGCAGCAACCGATGGAAGCAATCTATCACAGTCATAACTGACTTTCTAGTGCGAACGCAAGGCAGTAAGGGAATAAGTCGATTATATATCACGCGACTACGTCATTCCGTCGCTTAAGTGAGAACAAATCCTACATTTCTGCGTCTATTATCCTCGCCTGAACAAAATCACAAAGATGGATGTGTACCATGTCCCACGGGTCGACGACGCCCTTTAAATGAAGACTGACTATTGGCAAATTGAAGTCGATCGGGGAGACAGAGAGAAGACTACTTTTATAATGCCGGACAGACTCTTCGAGTTCAGTGCACTGTCCTTTGGTCTTTTTTTCGGCACCTACGACTTTTAAGGCGAAAACCTTTAATGTCTCATGCTCACGTCCGTGCGGCGTCTGTCCGTCCATCCGTCCGGTGTCCGCCTGTCCACCCGTCTGTCCGCCGTCCGTCCGCCCGTCCATCCAAGCTCTGGCCCGCAGCCAGGTGGCCGCCGGGATGCGCAAACGGACGCCGGTCACGTCGGACTCTACAGCGCTCGCGCTTTGCTCACGTAGCGTCGCTCCACCCAGCGTTTGCAATCATTCTGACCGACGCCGTCTGAATAGACACAGGCGTTCACGGAATACACTTTCGAATTTACAAAGGGTCCGTCAATTTAAGCTCTAGAACGCGGATGGCGTTTGCACGATGCGCAAAGCGCAAGAAAATACTAACGCATGCGAACGGAGGAAGATTAGTCTCGCGTCTCGCTGCGATTCGCCATAAAAAAAAATTAAAAAAGAAAACGCGCACACACTCGCTTTGTGTGTTATCCCCCTGAGAGTGTAAAAGAAAAAAAGACATGGTATAGTTAGTGGAATGGCCACACGCTTTCACCGAACACACTTTGGAATGTAAAAAGTGCCCTTCAATTTTTGAATACGTAATGGATACAGTACTAACAAATTGAAGTGGCAGATTTGTCTCTTCCGCTTGGACGACGTCGTTGTGTATGCCTCAACCTTCGACAAACACCCCTGGCGCCTTGAAGCTTACTTGAAGCAATCAAGACTTCCCGACACACCCTGAAACTATAAGAGGGCCGCTTCGTATACGAGGAGCTCTCGCTTTAGGCCAAAGTGATCAGCAAATCTGGAGTTCACCCAATGCATGGAAAACAGCGGCTATCGCTGCCTGCTTAACGCCCGCCGACAAGAAGGCCATCCGCCGCGTTCTCGGCTTGTGCGCCTATTACAGACACTTCTTTAAGGAATTTTCACTGATCGCTGTGCCACTAACAGAGCTGACGAAATCCGACGTGGAATTCAAGTGGAAAATGGCACAAATCGAAGCATTTCAAAAGCTGAAACGATGCCTGCAGATGCCTCTCATACTTGCGCACTTCGACGAATAGGTCGACACGGAATTTCACATCGACGGAAGCAGCGTAGGGCTCGGTGCGATCCTTGTGCATTGGACTGGCGGTCTAGAAGGGGTTATTAGTTATGCCATCCGGTCGCTATCTATGGCGGAAGCCTACAATCCCACAAAAGAAGAGAAGTGACTTGTGTAAGCGCACCTTCCATTTCGCTATCACGAAAAGAGGTGACGTTTTTAGGCAAACGTAACTAGAAGGTGCGACACACTGCGTTTTTATCTGCACGAATTTGAAAGCACATGACATGTTTGGTTATGCCTCGTCGATTGTCACATGCTCACCATTGTGTCCCCCCTGCCACCTGAAATATCATGCAGGGCACATGCGTGTTTTGGGTTTCCTTTTCGAGTAGATATTTTTTTCATTAAACTGTGGTTAGTCCCCAGCGTGTGTGGTCGTCATAGGGAATCCAAGCTTAAGTTTGGGCGCGACGCTCGAGGGGCTGAGCTATGCGTTACTGGGGATAGACGCTGCCGGCGACGGCGGTTCGTCGCCGGATTCGGCAGCGGCGGCAGCAAGGACACGTGCGCGCATGCGCTCCTCATTCGGCCCGGAGCACCGCTAGTCAGCAATAGTCACATTGTGACGCCCCACAGATGCAATCCGAGAGATCTACACGTGCGCGGAAGTGGGTGCGGCAGTGTTGTGATGAAATGAGTGCCGTGGGTATTCCAAGTTACGATATGAGCAGTGGCGCCGCTTGACGTTGCTTTGGAAGCCTATACTTCTCTTCTTGTGTACGTGATTTTGAAGGCTGGCTTCCTCGTTTCTAAGCTATGTACCAAGAGGCCCAACACCAGAATCTTCTACGATGTGTTTCTTCTACAATGGGCGTCTTTCTACATGTGTCTCCGGATAAAAACCAACTGACAAGATACGTTACTGAAATAGCCCTAGCGTCGTGCAGGGCAGTTTCTTGGCATGATGCATCAAGACAGGAATTCCCGCACCAAGCGATCTCCTTCTCACTATGTTTGGCCCTTTTGAACCTTTAGTCGGCCATTCGAAACGTATTAGTCGAATATTGAAATCGGAAGCTCATCGAGAGCTAGGCCATTTGCAGGATTGGCTAAAGCTGCTTTGTTTGTGTGGAAAAACGGACTACCACTCATTGGACACACTCCGTCGACTTCGGATTATGGCAGCACAGCTCACAGAAGTCCACTGGAATTCCGTACGACCGAACCTGCCGCGCAAGGAATCCACTAGGTGTTATGGTGGTTCTGTGACGTAACTGCAGGACTCATTCATTCATTCACGCGTTACATGAAAGGGGACCGAAGTTCAGCTTGGAACCCACTGTGGCTTCGTCAGGTCTCCTTGTAACGGTATATCGTGTAGCTGACAAGGTGCCTTCGGAAGAAAAGGCACGCTACATTTCCGAGGGCGTGGGCCCCGTAATGAGCTCAGGTGAGAGGTTGAGTGGTAGCGTTGCGTGCTCTTTACGTCCGGTCATTCGCTACATTCCTGAGCATGACCTCAGGCTCTTACAGACCGATCAAGAAGGCGGTTTCGTGGTGTTCCCGCGTGGACTGTTTTCAGAACAAGCTTTGAGTGCGGTCGAGAAGAATTTCAAGAAAATCACACAAAAACCCCAAAAAGTCATGTCAGAGGCCATCAGGCTTCTTAACGAGATCAACCTGGAAAAATTAGGCAAGAAGGTACGCAGGGCGAAAGGAGACATGCTTATCGTGTTTTTCGCGGATAAGACCCACAAAGTGGACTCATAGCCATTGTGGCAGAGGAGCGAACATGGCAGCCACAAGTGGGACATTACCTTCAACGGTGCCTCAACCCGCTCGTGATTTCAGATCCTTTCGCGGCCACATCTTCGGACAGCGTAGTGCACTTTTTACGTGAAAGAAAGCCATCTGCTAATACTGCGTTCTCCCTAGACATTGAAGATCTCTTTTAATCAGTGCGTCATGCGGACTTGTTCGTAGCTGTTCGGGAGCTCATTGAAGAAAATGGGGCGGTTTCGTTCCAGAATTCTTCTGGTGTTCCCGTTCCCTCGTTCATGCAGCTTTTTACCACGTGCTTGTCGACCAATTTTATTGAATTTGACCATCCTTTGTTCGTGCAAAAGAACGGAATTTGTAGAGGGTCAAGCATGGCATCGGTTGTGTGCCACATTTTTCTTTCAAACTTTGACAGTGCCCTGTGCAGCTCGATGATTGATGAAAGGGTGGTCAAGGTCTTCAGGTATGTTGATGATTTCCTGATTTTGTTAAACTTGGAGAACCCTACTGACCTAGATGATGCATTATGTGACCCTTCTACACTCATTCAAATGATGCAGTAATGTTTTGAATTTCACCAAGGAACTGGCATCAGAGAACGAGATCACGTTTTCAGATTTGAAGGAAATCTTTTCAAACACCGGCCACGTATGTTGGATGTATGCGCCGCACACTAAGAAACAGCTCTTGCCGTTCGATTCATCACATTCTAAGCTTGTCAGGCGTGGCATACCGAACCCGCGCTTTAGCAATGCTCTCAAGGAAAGATGCTACCATTCAATGGAGCGAATCTTCAATGAGCAAGTGACGCGTCTAAAGGAGCCTGGCTTTCCATACACCGTCCTAAAGGCAGTAGCTGAAACAAAAAGGAAGAAGTTAAAGAAATAAGTGGCCTGTCACGCACCGGGCGAAATAAGGACCATATGTGAGTGGAACACCTTCCATATATCCATAAGCTTTAACACAGTGTCAAAAAAAGTTGCATCGAGGGATGGCGTACGAGTAGTGTTCTCGGTGCCACGCAAGCTCTCAGGTCTTTGTGCGAACACTGAAGAAAGAAAATCAAAGTAAGCTTGTACAACTCGACACTCCCCCAAATTTGTTGACTGTGTCACAAATGTAGTGTATCGCATAACACTTCCATGTGGTAGGTTGTACATAGGACAGACGGGGCGCTTCGTGAACACTCGCCTGAAAGAACATGAGACATCAGTCACTTCAGGAGGAGGCGCGAACTTGCCTGCGCATTGCAGAGCGTGCGGGCGTTCATGCATTTTTGATGATACTGAAAATTTTGGTAAGGGAACCACAAAATGTGAGAGGTAAATAATTGAGGCATATCAAATGCACAAATACGGACAAGCTCGTTGAGTAAGCGCGCCTTCCATTTCGCTATCACGAAAAGTAGTAGTAACACACTGTAGGTGGAAACGAGAATGAATGCTTTATTGTGAACTGCGCAGGTTTTTGTCTGGCTGTTCTTGGGCTCAGACATGCGCAGTGGTAGCTTTGTGCACACTTGCAAATGACGATGCAGATGCATTCTGCTACAGTAGTAACGTTTTCAGACAAACGTAATAAGAAGCTGCCACACGGTGCGTTTTTATCTGCAAGCTTTTTAAAGCACATGAGCGTTTTGGTTGTGCGTCGTCAATTGTCACATGCTCACCATTCTCTTCCCCCCTCGTACCTAAGGTATAATGTAGGGCGCATGCGCGTTTTGGGCTTCCTTTTCAAGTAGATGTTTTACAGTGAGAGCTGTTATGAGATCACAACAAGGGTCATTTTTTGCGCCGTAGTTGTCCGCCGTCACCGCCGCCAATTTTTCATCGTCGTCAGCCACAGCATCAACAAAATGCACATAATGCGTTACAAGTGTGTATCGGGTACCTCACTTTTCAGAAGAATGAAGAATAATGGCAGAATAGACACTTCCCCACTACAAAAAAAAAATTATGATGATTTACGGCGTAGTGGGTACCATGCAAGTGCGCTTGTAGTAGTTGCCCCAAGAGTGTTCTAAAAAGGCTCTAGAAAGGCCGCTCTTCCAGCTTTCGATGTGACTAACGTGTGTCCCTAACGTGTGTGGTCGTCATACTTCTCTTCTTGTGTACGTGTTTCTAGAAGGCTGGGTTCCTCGTTTCGAGGTGTTTAACAAGCATCCTGAATACTTGAGATATTTCTTCTATGTCCGTATTCAAGAACAGAATTTGAGTGTAGAGTTAGGTTGACTTTTGAAAGTACGAGGAAAGTATAAGTGTAAGATAAGCTGAGGGAAAGTTTCAAAAACTACAGTTGATGGTCACTTACGAAGTTACGACTTTTTTCGGTAAGTAAGGCCTCTGGGAACGACGCCATCAATTTTCAATCTGTTTTTTCATTAAATAAAACACAAATAAATTACTGTAATTTTCACGGAACACTGGCAGTAAATGTTCTAGTTTTTATGAAGACACATTCCGTAATAGACGAAATATTTTTCGCTTTTATCAATTTTTAAACCTTCGCCGAGCCACATCAGCCAGCCGCCGTTCGGCGGCCGTCGCTATCTAGTGGCCTCCACAACTCACGGTTATATTGTCGTCGACAGGTGCATTTGTTGCTGTGATGAAATATCGCGTGCAATGCGAGCGGTTCTTTCATCACACTGCGTGCATATCGCTGTGTGGATTCTTGTCCTGCTTTTCAGCGTTTGTTGTATTTCTCTACGTTATATTATTTTCAGAGCGCCCGTGTCCGTTCCTTTTTATTTATAAGGGTAACCACAATAAAAATGATTTTAACAGGTGATCCTCTTTAACTTGCTCCGTTACGCAGCTTAAGCGGGCGACCACAGCTGTTCCGCACACGCAGGCTGCCAATAGACGTGGTTTCGCCGCTGCAACCAGCTCTACGGACATGAAATCCTGCGTCTGCCGAGCTGCTGCAGACGCCTGACTGAAACTCTTTAATGGAGCAAGCGAAATAACCTCACCTCTGAAATATATTTCACGGATGTCATCGGCATGCAGCGGCGGAACGGGGCGAGGCGGCGTTCGTTGTTTTTTGGACCCAGCGGCAGAATTTCCAACAGGCGTATGGCCGCTCCCTTGGAGAAGTGGTAACGCAACAGGAATTCTCAATGCCTGAGAACTGGGCAAGGTATACGTAAGCTGGTAGCGTAACTTCCATAGAAGCACATGTATCAGGTTGTTCGCGGCTGGCTACCACCGTCGGCATCTACGTATGGAGGGGACAACTAGCAGCAAACAAAAAAAAATATTACGTCACGACCGGAAGCGGTGGCGACGTCGTTCAATTGCCCTACATGGCGCGAAATTGAAATTTCTTAATTGCTGACATTTTACATACCTTTTGATAAATACGCGATTTTATAGCGCATTTATGTCTCGCCAATTGTGTGAGCGAAAGAAAAGGAAGGTGAACAAGAAAGATTGAGGAAGCAAGGTTATTTTATTGGCCAAATAGTGTACATGCAATATACACCAAAAACTTTGCAGATGAAGAAATTGTGATACAACTGTTCACGAGCACAATATCACAATACTTCGAAAACTCACGTTGCCCAATCGTGGAAAACCATTGCAGCTAGGCAGCAGCCTTGAGAATATCACTTTGGCAGCCCCTCACAGCGTTTATTTGCTTAGTGTGTCGCATTCACCGTCACGAAAGGCGAGAGCAAGCCGGCCATGCACCAGCGAAGGCAGTCGGCAGGCACAGGTGCGCTCATCTACACATTCTGTGAATAGTTCAGCTCTGAAATGTCACGTCAGTAAACAGCACATAAGTAAAAAAAAGTAAACTACGGAAGGTACGCACGAAACCAATGCGCAAAAAGTGAGAGATGCCTCGGTGACCCGGCAATGCGCCTACCTAAATAAAGCCCTGATAGCAGACTGTCTGCCTAAGCCCCCCCCCCCATTTATGGCGCTCGACCAAAAAATGATGCAATCAACCATTTAGCAAAGTGCCAGATAAACCGTAAAGTAACTTTCTAGTTTACCTTGTTATATATAAAATTATGGGTATTCAAAAAAAATGTCTTGACTTTTTTGGTTTTCTTTATTTGTCACCTCCTCACCTAGTCTCTCTTCAATCGTACGATCGGCGTTGATGTCTGTGGCAATATGTTTTCGACCATTTTTCGTTCCAAGTTTCACGACCGATATGATTTGGCCATGAACTGGGCGTAAGGGTGGCGCGTAGCGCAACCTTCCTTATCTGTAAATTCTACCCAACCAGCAAAATCTGCGAAGTCGGCAAGACTGCACTGTAGTCGGCCATCTTGTTTGACGAGAAAACAGCGAAAGTGGCCCTAAAGGTAGCCTGTAGCTGAACTTTACTTTCCAGTACTTAAGTGCCGAGTGAAGTTCATTCTTAGTGCAAGATTGCTGTGTGAAACGCGTTAAGTGCCGGTCATAAGTTAAGGATAACCTTCGTTTATGAATACGGGCCTTAATTGCACACCGGATGCGAGCAGTCTAGTTTATTTTCTCAAGATCGTATGCCTCCGCCAGCGATAACGTTGGAATCTTCGATAGCACATGTATACTAGCACATACGCTTGATGCGTTGGCAAAATATCGACTACCGACGCTCTGTTCACCGCTTTCAGTGTACATCGTGTATCGCTTATAGTTTGATTTCTCGTTCACCTGGCACAGGTTCCCCAAATAATCAGAAGGAAGAAGAGGAAAGAAAGGCAGGATGCTAAACCAGACGCGAATCCGGTTTGCTGGCCTACGCTGAGTGGGGGGATTGAGGGATGAAAAGATAGAGAGGTACAAAAGAGGGAACATAAAAAACAATACCTTGGTTTGGTTGAGCTGGTCCATCATTACCGAAAACTTGAAAAGTGCAAACGAGGAAGACGAAACAAATACAACAGGACTGGCGCTTAAACTTGCAACTGACGTTTATTTGAAAGGAAAAACATAATATACCCGCACAACAAGCTCGTACATATGCACACATCCCACATGAGATTGCGTGGGTCAATCTTAGAACATGAAATTTGAAAACATTTCATCGTGCATCCAAATGCGTTGAAAGAAAAGCCACTAGATTTTTTTTTTTTTTTGCAACGCCACAGATGGGAAGCTGACACACTTAGCAGCTGCTTTCCTTATCAGGTATGCCTCGGCAATTTCGCGTTCTGTTTTTGTTCCACCTTTTTTTTTAGGAAAGTGGTGTTCTGAAATAAAGGCGCACAAGCACATTGCTTGCAATGTTCAGTCATGTGGCTACCAAACCCCTTCCTGATATGATTGTTGTGCTGTCTAGCCCTATCATTAAACCGCTGACTAGTCTGTCAAACATAAACACGACCACAACTCAGAGGCATCTGATACACCACATTTGCGGCACACAGTTTAAACAATCTTGTGATTAGTTGCGACATTGCACACGTGTTGTGATCCTTTCAAGGTTACAAATGGCTGATAGTTTGCAAGGTGCTGAAAAGACTAAATTGATATGATGTCGGTTAGCTACCTTCTTCAATTTGTGAGATGCTTTATGAAGGTATGCAATCGCCTGCACCTTCAAAGGATGAAACCACTCGTGCAATGTCCCACTAATCACAGGATTGTTTATACTGTGTGTACCGCAAATGTCATGTATCAAATACCTCTGAGCTGCGGCCGTGTTTATATTGAAAATACTAGTCAGTGATTTAAGGATAGGGCCAGACAGCACATAATGGTGTCAGGAAGGGATTTGATAGCCACTTGGCAGAACATTGCAAACAATGTGCTTGTACGCTTTTATTTCAGAACACCACTTTCCTAAAAAAAAAGGACGTTAAAAAAAGGCAGAACAAAGACAGAACGCGAAGTTCTCGAAGCATACCTGATATAGAAAGGAGGGGACAATTGTGCCAGGTGCCCATCTTTGGCGTTGCAGAAAATGAAGTGGCTTTTCATTCGACGCATTTGGTTGCACGATGATTTGTTTTCAAATTTTATTTTCTAAGATTGACCCACGCAATCTCGTGTGGGTTGATGTGTGCATATGCACAAGCTTGATGCGCGGGTATATTATGTTCTTGCGCAAGTTTAGGCGCCAGTCCTATTGTATCTGTTCAGTCTTTCTCGTTTGCGCTTTTCAAGCTCTGTCTAAAAAAAAAAAACGTTGCTGATCCTTCTGTCTAGAAATCGTTATCACACGAAACTGAAACATGTCTTCACAGAAGCAGTTGAGCGCTTATTCTGCATTGTTTCACCACATGAGCGAAGGAATGAATGTTACCGCAACAAACTGTAATGCCACGCGAAGAACGGCAAGCAGCTGGAAACTTGCAGCGCGCACCTCAAGCACAAAGCAAGCACGCACGAAATGAGCATACACAGGACGACCGCGGACTAACAGCTGTCACAGCTCGACACTTAAAGCGCGCTGCTTAAACAGAAAGAGAGACGCACGAAACGACCGCACAAGTATACTCAGGACGAGCGCGAACAGCTGTCACAATTCTTACTTCTTCGTGTGTGAGCAGCGTGCTCCTTTTGTAAACGCGGCCGCGGCGGCGAGCGAAGTGACCTTCATGCTCCCTTTAACCACTGTAACTTTAAGGCAAACTTGCGGTGGAAGCACAAGAGATACAAAGCGCCACTTTCCTAAAGGTCGCTGAGCTCTGAGGACCGCCAAAGTATACGGTATATATAAATAGCTCGCCGTTAGCAAGCTGGCCTACGTACGCTCTTTGGCTTAGGAGTTTTGCGCCTCACACTGTGGAGCGAGAGGTCGTAGGTTCGACGCTCGGCGACGAAGCTTTCTGTTCTCGTTTTTACATCGTAATCTGTTTGTATATATTTTAGAATGCCATATCCGTCACGGAAATACGTCAGCGGAGTTGTGGTGGACCGCGGCATAAAATACTTTCATGTTAAAAAGATACACGTGAGTTTGAACTACACTAGAGTAACGCAGAGCACTGGGCGAGTTGTATAGATTCGTGTCGAAGCGTAGCGCGAGAAAAACGGGAAACAGTAAACAACACACAGGACAGGCGCTAACTGGGAACTAAAGATTAATGGAACGAAAATCCGCATGTTACAGTTGAATGAATAGTCATGGTGCTCTCTAAGACGTACATTCCTAGTCTGAATGTGCGTCTCAGAGAGCAACATATCTCCTTAGAAGGCACACCGTACACGCACTTGGCGACGCATTCTGAAAGCTGTAATGGAGCTTCGCCGCTTTTAGGAGCTTGCCCGGCAAGCTTCTTAGGTTCGCGCCTTGTCCGGTGGTGGCGATGGCCTCGGCGGCGGCGTGTACACGCCACTCAAGGCGCCGGCTTTCGGTGATTTCAAGAATTCTCACTAGATGGCGGCGCCGCTCAAGGCGACGCACACCACTCTCAGCACGCGCGCTTCCTTTCTCTTCGCCGGGAGTTCACACAGTGAACACTTTCCGTTACCGCTCGGCCGCATGAACACCGGAGAAGCCGCAGCGCGGCGGGCTCGCAACGCAGCAGCAGCTCGGGCTCGCCGCCAAGACCCTGCGGTGGCAGCCCGAGAGGCCGAAGCGAAGAGCGCTCGCCGTCAAGCAAACCAGGAGCGGCGGGCCAGCGAAGCAGAAGCGAAGAGGGCTGCCAAGGGATCATCGTGCCATCATGGATGATCCCTTGGCAGCATACTTTACTGATCACAAAGTGATAATCTTTATTGAGAAACGAGTCCCCGAGCCTCATCGAGGGACGCCCTTCTTGTACTTTGTAAAATAGCATCTCTTGTGTATGTATAATGTATATAGTTCATGCATCATAAAGCAATCATCTTTAAAGGGAAACGAGTGCCCGAGGTCAACGAGGGACGCCCTTCTTGTACTTTACAAAAGAACATCTCTTGTGTATATATATTCTATATAGTCCATCAAAATGTACATAGTGCATCCAAATGTCAATTAATAAACATTGTGTATGTAATGTATATATAACAACATTGTCACGTCTATATATGATGGTAGGAGATGTGTATGGAGGATTCGCGGTTTAGCCGATTATCTCTGAGCAAGCTCCTCTAACATCATCACTTTGTGGATATGGCGGTGAATTTTTTTAGGTGATGCACGTCTTGTTCACTCACAAGCATCAGAACACAAGGGAATCGGTTGCGGCTGCCTTGATAAAACATGAGAATCACAACTGTGTTATCCACTCTTCGATACACCTTCTAGAAGCGTAGTACGTTTACCTTCAGAAAACGTCGGAGTTAACTTCGATTGGCAGTTTTGTGAATAACTCCTGCTTTCTGGTTTTTCGCAAGTTGTTACAATCTGCTTTATTCTGTTCAGTTCTCGTTCTTTGCGTTTTTCATGCACGTTCACGTGACGTCGTACCAGTGTTGTCATTGCTAACTATAAGATGCGGATTTTCTTTCTATTAACCTTTAGTTACCTGTTAGCGCCAGTCCTGTGTGTTCTTTACAGTGCCCGGCTTCGACTTAAACACTGCTGGGTTTGAGAGTAGTGGACGCAGTAATTCAGGCATAGCACTTTCCACTGTAGATCGTCGAATCATGGTGCCTACTGGAAGCTTGCAAGCCCAGCACATAGAACATTCAGTTCCCCAAATATTAGGTTTTTTGTTGGTGCCGGCGACTGCTGCCTTTGTCAAGGTCATAACCATGTGAGAGTATTAAACGCAACGCAATTTTTTTACGAATCGTAGGTACATTGATCGCTTCTATCTATCTATCTATCTATCTATCTATCTATCTATCTATCTATCTATCTATCTATCTATCTATCTATCTATCTATCTATCTATCTATCTATCTATCTATCTATCTATCTATCTATCTATCTGCTTACGTCTGAGTGTTTGATCGCCTCCTTAACATGGTGCAGACGAAAATTGGTATGAAATTGGCAAGATGCTCTGACAAATGTGGCTTTCTGGCCATGTCATGACAACGCCTCCTAAAGAAACTATGCCTGAAACGTGAGCCACGAACGCGCTGCCCTACCGCCTGATTTTACCCTCCCCCTCCGGTACGAAGGAGAGCGCCTCTGATGGACGCCCCTTGTAAACACGCAAATCTCTGTCAGCTGCCTCCGAGCAGCTGTCAAGATGATTTTACGAGCCTAGGCGGTACGGAGGCGAGTGCTGTCCCACGGCGTCCGGTCGCAACACGTGGCTTCAGGCATAGCCTCCGAGATTGCGCGCTGGTAGGAGGCGTCCCATGCAAAAAAGAGCGACGTTCTAGGCATAGTTTTTTCTAGAAGGCGTTGGTCATGAATAACGTGGGAATCCCGTAGCGTACGTCGATGTAGCGCCGCGTTGGTGTTGGCTAGCTGCCGCTCAAAAGAACAAGAGAGTCGCATGGCTCGGGATGCGCGAGCCACGAAGTGGTTAGAACGACCTGGCTCTTGACCTGGTAGGACGCGGCAGCCGCAACCACTTCGGTCTCCTCGCTTTGCCCGCATCCCAATAAAGCTGCGACCACGGCACGGCCTCATCAGCCAGCGTCTTGTCTCCTTTCACTACGTTTAGTGACCTCGGATGTAAGAACCAGCGACCAGCGCTTCACCGCTTCCACCGAGCTGCTGTTCCAGCCATGTTTTAGCCTGCTCAAGCCTGGCAGCCACAATTTGACCAACCGCTGGCATTGTTCCGCGCTGCCTGCACCGAAACATTGGTCACGAAATACGAGGCGGCCCTGGATCTTAACATCTGGCTCCAGGAATTCATGTTTGAGGTCCTCGAGTATGTTCTTCCACCAGACCTCAAACGATGCCTCACGCTTTTATCGTGGAGCCCCCGCCCATATGATGGACTGCGAGACGCCATCCTACAGTTTTGTGGCGCTGAACATCGCCCCCGTCAAAGGACCAACCACACGGAAGACGCTTCTCCACCTATCTCGATCAAGCCTTCCACGCGGTTCACCTCCAACGCCTCTCGTGAAGTGCTCTGCGAAGGCAATCACCTAAAATATGGATTAAGATTACGTAGGTATTCTTCCAATATCCTGGTATCCTCCCTGTCAAGAGACACTTCGTATACACGGTGGCCTGTTTTTCTAACACAATCTCTCCACCGCCCCTCGACAGGTTTGATGTTACCGGATCCGCACCAGCGCCATACCCTCTTTGCATTCGCTCTAGGGCTTTCTTTACTCCCCCCTGTCCTTACTGGTCAGATGTCCAATTTCTCTGGGCTATTAGTGCTTCTTACGTTATCATCCTGATTGTCTCTGCTGCTATACACATATCTGTAGAACTCCTCCGCTACCTGAACTATCATATCAATATTGGTCGGGTCTTTGCCTTCCCTGTTACTTAATGGATACATCTTATTTTTGCCTATGTATAGTTTTGTCATCACAGCATTGAGGTTTCTTCCATTCGTGAGACCATGCACAATTCACTCCATGTTATACCTTATATGTCGGCTGCCATACGCATATTGAATACCTTCGAAAGCTCCGCCAGGTCTCTTTTGTCTGTTGTATTTGAGGCTTTCATGATTTGATAATTCTTATGAGTTCTTTTTGTCTTCCAGTGCACACTCCTTATGATACTAGTCAAATTATCATTCATTGCATCAACCGAATGAATGAGGTCGGTTTCCTTGATGAGAGTCGCACCTCTATCCTGAAGCGAAACTCTGAATTCGTGTATTTTCCTCTCGGTACTAGCTAATTAATTGGCTTCTTGCGTATAAGTTTCTGCCGTTCCTTCCTCAAGTCTAGGTGAACTCGAGATCATTTTATTGTGACTGCATCCGATCTTGCCAACTACTTCCACGTCCGGTAGCATGCCCAGGTGCTCATACAGTATTATGTGCATTCCATTTTAGCGTTTCTGCATTAGGACTCCTCCACGTCCACTTACGGTTAGGCCGTCTTCTGTATAGAAGGCATTGAAGATCCGAAAATTATTCCGTACTGTGAACTTGACTAATAACGTTCCTCTGTATTTCTTGAACCGATGTCATATTCCCTCACTGCATGGTCTCCAGCCTGCTTCTTGCCTACCACGGCATTGAAGTCACCCATCAGTAGAGTACGCTGTGTCTTAACCTTACTCATTGCTAATTCTACGTCTTCGTTGAAGTGTTCACCCCAATAATCATCGTAGCTGGATGTAGGCGCGTACGCCTGTACCACCTTTATTTTGTTCATCCTATTAACCCTCTCGTGCATGAATTAAATACGGAGGATAAAAAATGATTTTTGGCGTAAAAAATATTTTGGATGATTACTGCTCCCAATCATCCACCTTAGAATCGTCATCAGAGTCAGAGTCCAAGAGTCCAAGAGAGCATCAATTTCTTCCCTGGACAGTCCTCTCTTAGAAGACGTCTCAGAAAAGTTTCGTTTTTCCCACAGTCTACAGAAGTGCGAGACTTACACACACGCAAGAACTCCTGCAAAATCAGACTCAACCATGCACATAAAGCGCGGGAAAATACAAGCCCTTTCAGCTCAAGCCTGGCTTTCTGCGGGCGCGTTTTTATTTGGTGGCGCTGCAGATGAGTCTACACCTTTCATGCATAATGTGCCCACTTCAGGACATTCGTTCTATTCCTTCTACAAAGTTAATTGCCGAGAAAAAAAGCGTCAACAAAAGGAGCAGTATTATTCCAGAGTTTTTCTTTCAACACATATTTTATATAGTTCAAAAGAACCATAGCGTGTCAGTAGTTATTCTTTTTTTTTGTTTTTTACGAACATTCAGTGACCTCGAACAAGCCTACTCTCCGTAAGATCCTAGGGTTTCAAGAAACACGCACAGTGAATACCATCTTTGAAACAAGTTACGAACATTGGCGGGTTCTCAAATGAGGACACCACGCGGCTAATGACCCGCTACAAGTAACTGGACGACTTTTGTAGTAGGATAAATATCTGTCCACATATGAGGCGCGTATGCATGAGAGGGTTAAGTATAATTACGATACTTGCCACCGTCGCACTAAAGCTATAGTATTCCTCTATGTTGCCAGCTACATTTTTATGGATAAAAAACCCATGTCCAGGTCTATTCTGTCAACTAAGCCACGATACAATAGGGGTGTCCGTTCTACAGCAGTGTATAAGGCTCAAGTGTCCTCCTATCTTCACTGAGTCCTATTTATCTCATTCACGATTCTTTATTTCCTGGAATAGCGCAGCTAGTCTTGCCTCACTAGATAACATCCTAGCGTGAAACATAGCCAAGTACAGATTCCAATGGCGGCCTGTCCGGGCCCAGAGATTCATTGCCCCCTCCGCTACGTCGCAGTTCTGAGTGCCACCTTGGTCAGTTGCTTCGTAGCCACTGGACCGGTGGTTAATTGGTGTATTCATGTGGGAGGTAGTGGCCAAGTACTGCACCAGGGTGGCAAATCGCACTCTGGTGAGGCAGTGCATTACCGGCTGCGGTCACCAGTCAGGCCACTCCCGAGGCTTTGTTATGCAATTGCACCATCTCGCGTTTTTTAATCCGGTTCGGCATGGACCGGCACCGGGATTCGAAGCACGGGTCTCTTGCATTCGATGCTGATGCCCTACCTCTATACCATCGCTGCATCCGGCGTACCTCTTACACATTAACAAACATCTTAACATATATAATCATGGAACTGAAATTGCTAAACATCATGTAACAGCTAGTCACGCGGCAGAATAACGTAACATGCTTCAATAACTAGTCAGCTCACTAAAATCACCTAAGAACACGTAATAACTTGTCCCGGGTCTTAAATCACATACCACCTGGTAATAGCCAATCACAAGACATGTTATCGCAGTAAACAACGTAACAGCAACTCACATGACATGTTCCCGCAAGAAACCAGGTTATGACTAATCACGTCACTAAAACCACAACATAAGTCAAGACGGCCGTGACATATCTAGCCATACATACAACTACATACTAAAGCTTTCCAACCCGAGCAAAATTATGGCATTTCTAGAAAAAAATTATCGACGTCGAACACTAGCTCCTCTGATAGTTCCAGCCTTGCGCCACTGTGGCAAGCTTCACACTTTCTTTTTCTTAAACACGGGATACACTTCTAAAGAATACACTTTTTTTCTAAAACGCAGGATACAGGATACAAAGTACATGTACTGTCTCGTGCTAATACCGCACGTACTGTGTGGGGCAAAAAGTGTTTCCAACTGAATAATTTTCATTCTCTCGTTAGCACAATTATTAAAAGTTAACACTAGTGCAGTCACTTTTTACCCAAAAAGCTGGCATTAGAGAGAATGACTGACTCGCACTACATGACCAATTTATTTGCGGCTTATTCAAGGCTCTGAAAATGTATAAACTTTATAATACCTACCATTAACTTCATGGGCCATACTTAAAGTGCTACTCTTTCATAACTGATCTTGTAATTGGTAGACCGACTTCACTAATATATAAATAATCAGGATTCACTCAAACATTCCCGAAGGAATGCGTTTAGCGTAAGAACTTTTGTGTCAATACTGGTTATTTGCGTAAACAGAATTTGACATAATATTTATAGTGCTAGATGATAACCACCCTTTCAGCCACTGACTGTGTGACTCGAGTGCTCATTCACTACGCGGATAGTTTTTTTATCTATGTGGGTGCACATTTACTTGCATGCATGTAATAGTCAAGTGCAGCAAGTGTATTTGTTTCAGTGGTGTGCCACTGTTTTACCTTGTGAAAGTAGTAAAAAGCTCCACAAGGCTTTCTGGTGAGTAGCGCTGACGAATGGGAGTTGGTACGGATGCATGGATTTAGCACGGTGTTACAAAGCAGACGAAAGAAAAATCATCGCATGAACACAAGCACCGACTTACAAATAAAGTTTCTTCAATAGCACAGAGCAGATATTTACACTCATGCGGCTACACACAACGCGAAAAGGAAAAAAAAAAACAAAAGCCGAAGCGAGTTTTTCATTGAAGTACAATATTTCATTATCTTGTTGCGCAATTGAAGGACAGCTGGCACAAGACTGCTTTTTTTTATCATGAATGTTCTATGCGTCGACAATTTTCCGGGGCGTCTTATTATGATGTGTTGAAATAACGCTTCTAAGTTTAAACTGAGGCGCACAGCCGCACTTTTCACAGTGCTGAGAAATGTGCATTCAACTATCCCAACGTAGGTTGGGCTCATGATCCCTTAATCTCACATTTACATATCTGCCCGTCTGCCCTATATAAGCAGAGCAACAAGACAACCCAAGATTGTAAACCACATTGATGGCACAACTGATTCCTGTGCCTCACACCGCAATTTTCTTTCTTGTTTGCCATCTCAATGTCTACTAACGTGTTCGCGAATTGCCCCTAATTTGTTTGGTACAAAAAAAAACCACTTCAACCCCATATTTACCGGCGACGTTTTTCAAACCATTGGACAGTCATGAACACATGGTACGACTGCAACGCAATTTTTATTAGTTCTTTTTTGTCCCAGCCCTGACCTTGCTTTACTGCTCGAAATAACTTTTCACAAGTTCGTGTCAATACTTCATCCGGAAACCCCGCACTTTTTAACTTGTCTTGACACTCATTGATTCTGGGAAGGCAACTCCTATTGATAGCTGACCGTAGACCAGACCCAGCAATACCATCTTTTGGAATTTCTGAAGGGCGAGAAAAATAACTCAGAATATTTTTTCTGAACGCGGCCAAAACTGCCACCAAATGTGACCCGGAGTGGCGGGCAACATCAAATCAACAAATCACAGCTCATTCGGCTGAGGAACCTCGCACGTGAATTTTCGTCCTTTGCCAACTCTCTTGAAAACGTCAAACATGTCATCCAAAGTTATAGGGTTTTTACGTTCATATAATATTACACGATGTTCATCATATACCTAAATATTTTTATACCACACCTACAAAGTTACTTTTTAATATCGTCATCAACGCAACCCAAAATACATTGCTCAGTGTAAGAACAGAGTGGTGGTTCGTCACGTTTGCGAGTGCGT
The DNA here is from genome assembly GCA_030522465.1 of Rhipicephalus appendiculatus. Classification (NCBI taxonomy): domain Eukaryota; kingdom Metazoa; phylum Arthropoda; class Arachnida; order Ixodida; family Ixodidae; genus Rhipicephalus; species Rhipicephalus appendiculatus. The sequence goes on from JALIZH010016551.1 coordinate 122,539, forward strand.
GGCCCAACGCGACGGATGACAAGAAAATACACACGAATGGAATTCAATCAACAACAGTCATAAAAAACAACTAGGGATGATCACGAAAAACCAACACAGGGTTAAACACATAAACTAAACTCAAGCCCGAGCAGCTGACTTCCCTCTACGCGATACAAAGACATCTCACTGCTTGCAGACCACGTTGTCTTGAGGAGGCGGCAGTCCACGTGCGGTGACGATTCTGGTCGAAGGCGAGCCCAGGCACGCAGGTGGCACACGCCCCGCGTGCGGTCACGGCAGGAAGGCATCCGTAAGGCTTTTCGTCTGTACACGGCCTCGCGCCGTTCCAGGTGACTGCGGTGATCAGGAACTGCTTTTTCCCGCACGCCGACACAGCAGGAGCCGCGTGCGGTACCGGTAGCCCCAGCCATGTACCTCGGCTCCCGGGCCTCCCCCAGGAACAGGCAGGGGGAGCTCCACGGACAGTGCCCTGGTCCGGCGTGTGCTCGCTGAAGCCACTTCCAACGTCCGTACCACAAGGCAAGCACTAGGCTCTCGCCGGGCATGGTTAAGAGAATCACCAAGGACTGCGCCCTGGTCCGGCGTGTCCTTCCGCTAGCTTCGGATCAGCCCTCTGCGCGTTCTACACGCGCTTCTCTTTCTCTTCTTTTCTTGTTCTGTTGTCGTGCCGCTGCCACCCGTGCCATCTGACCCTGGCTCACCTTGTCGCCATTGTGTTCATCCTGAATGTCATGCGCAAAAGTCCTCAAAATTGCAAGAAAAGTTCAATAACAGACGAATGGCCCTAATAGATTTCGTCCACTCACTACACTCAGAAACGGGGCAATCCTCGACTCGGTACAATACCCTCTCTTTGCAAGTACAGCTTACCCTCAAAACCGATAACAGTGGATCTTAAATAGCACCTTAATGATAATTGGAGGAAGGAACGGACGGAAACACAGCACTTTGTGAAAAACTCACGCTCATCATTGTACAAGTCATAGCATATTTGCACACGTCTTATCAATTCACTCTGCGTTATAGAATACTACAAATCTTCGACATCAATACTAAATACACTGTATCTTGCGGGTCTTCATTTTGCCAGGCAATGTACAACTTCTTGAGAAATAAACACCATGAACGGATCGTGAACATTTAGGTAGTTTAAGAATTTATGAAGAAACTGAGACAAGCACAACTGCCATGAACATCTTTTTCAAAAAACTATGGTTCTGAGCGGCAAACTCTCGTTATGTTTTTTGACTGTGAACAAGACGTTGAAGTGAAAAGCTTTTGCTTTTTTTCACACTAGAGGCGACTTTTTCAATACCATTAGCTTCCAACCATTCAACAGCCTTCTTTTCGACCCCTTGCAGCTGTACTGATAAGCTAGCGGTAGTGAAAAAGTAGCCTCTAGTGTGAAAATAGCAAAATGTTTTCACTTGAACGTCTTTTCAAAATAGAAACATATAAAGACAGTTTGCCGGTCAGGACCATAGTTTCTGAAAAAGGTTGATCGCAGTTGTGCTCTCCTAAGTTTCTTCGGAAATGCTTAAACTACTTAAATGTTTGAGGATTCGTTCATGGTGTCTAATTTTGTGGAAGTCGTGCAATACTTGGGGAACTGTAAACGCATGAGGTACAGTGTGTTTAGTATTGATGTGGAACCAGTGGCGCTGTCCCATGATTTGACCAGGGTGGTGCAGGGTGCTGGAAAAATGGAACACTGCACGACGCACGCTCGACACCAGCGCACGGCACACCTGTTTTCGGCCGAAATTGGGCTTTTAAATTGCTTTCGTAAATTCTTGTCATGGCTACATCGTGATTCTGACAAATACAAGTACTGCGACAAAACAACACGAAAAAGTAAAACTATGAGCGAGCGAGGTTCGAACCCACCCCGTCATCGCACACGGCAATATGAAGCTGACACGCTATCGCTATACTATAATTTCATAGATCGAACGTAGTGTTTGTTTTATTTTATACCTGATCCTGGTGGCCTGTCATTTCGTCACCTTGTTTAGAAATCCTGATTTCTGTTCTCAGTGCTCGCGAGAACCTAACAGAAAGTAGCTATTTCCTTTGTTATGTGTTGCGCCAGATGAAAACATCCATCTGGCATGTTTCGTCAAAAAACATGTTAGCGTAACTGCACATGTGAGCAGCATTCAACATCGAAGCAAACTTCCAGGCGGTCACGCTCGAACGTCATCGGGTGCGCTGAGTTCATCTTTTTGTGAGTCATCTTTTTGAAAACTTGCGACGAAGCTTTTCCATATTTGAGCCTGTTTATTTAACTACAACTGTTATATACAGTGTGAGCGGGCACAAGCGCATCTGATCCAAACAGCGCTCTTGATTTATGTCGCCTATTGAATTGAACCGAGCTCTGCTAGAAAAGAGGGCACCTGAGAAAACATCAACTTCACGCTCCGCTTGCAGCCTTTACGCGGCGCGCACGGCTGCAATATTTGGCTGAGCAATTCATAGCCGTGCCTGCTTCCCATAGGAAGTGTTTCTTTAACAAGCCCGAGGGGTGCTTCATGACCCTATTAAAGACACATTAATTTTCTGCGATTCCGCGACGGTGCCCAGGGGTGATGTGACGCCACACGGATGTGCACAACTTGCTTTGTGTGCCCACATTGTTGACGGCTGCGCTGTCGTCTTATTCCGCTATATCAGGAGTCTCAAACTGGATCTCAGCTAACGGGCGCATTCCCGAAAATTTACTCCAGCAAGGGTCAGGACAGTGACGAAAGTAGGAGCAAAGGGGGGGCGGTGCGAACAGGTTCTACAAAATGTCAGCTAACATTCTCATTTGAAAGAAAACCTTTCCCATATCTCTTATGTGGGTCCATTTTGAAGGGAATTTGGCGGCAAGATTGGAACATATTCATCCCTATCTCCAAGATGACTAAAATTGGGACGCTGATTCTGAAATATACGTAGAGTTTTTTTTTTTCTTTGTTCACGGCTACCTATCAACACATGGTGACCTCAAGGGGCTTCAAAAAATTGGCAGCGTATCTGCGTGCGTCGCTGCAAATATAGTCGAAAGACGATAGTCTTCTGCCGACCGTACTACAAAGTTTTGCCTTGCCTCAGACAGTGCCTCTTCTATGTTGAATCGGCCGCATCTGGCCGGCATTTATAAAATAGAGGAGGTGGTGCGAGACATATGGACGCCATCTGGCAGTACTATCGTGCAACGTGAGCTTGTGCAGAAACCACAACTACTGCCACGCTTTTTCGTGCATAGCGTCGCCATTTCAGCGCAGGCTCAGAAATACTAGGGTTTTTATAGGTACGTGTCTATGGGTTTTCTATTAAAGGGACACACGACGTAACATTTGCGTATTGATGTTGCGCCTCATACATGCGTAACATTTGTTTTTTGATCGACAATGTTAGCAAGTATGAGCGCAGCCGCTTGTGCAAGATGGCTGGGCGTTCAGTAGGGGGATAAAACACGGGTGGCTCCATCGAGGGACAGACAGACACACAGACAGACCAAATTTCTGTGTTGAAGTATCCCAAGAAAGACTATCGTGTTTCAAAATGCTTTAGACATGTCATGCCTGTGTGTCCCAAGGACGACTTATAAAGAAAATCAGAAAGTCACAAAGAAAAAAGTACTATTACCTTCATTGCTTGGCCGCGAGGGTCAAGCAATGAATGCGAAAGCAAGAAATTGGAATGTCACTCGAAGAAAGACACGCAGCTCGAAACTTGCAGCGGGCGGCTGAAGTACAAGAACTACGCTCGGAAAGAATGCACAGCTATACACAGGGCAAAGCGAACTAACTGTCGCAGCTGTTACGTCATCGTGCTTGAGCCGCGTGCTGCAAGTGTGGACAATGCAGAACCAGATGCTCTTAAATATTCATTTTCATTTTAAACTGCGGCGTGTGGAGTGACCACCCTGCGTCTCGTGTCACGTGGTGGCGTCTTATTCAAGGTGTGACTAAGGTCGCTAAAGGGGTGCCTGGCGTTCCTTTCTCTGTCTGCCGTTGGCGTAGCCCGATGACGATGACGCTGCCACCACGGCACAGCACATGCAAGGTAACGATTGTACACCATGACGATGACGATGATGCCGATGAAGAAGATGTGAAGCATCTTATGAACGATGCCCGTCCCCCCATTGCACCATTGTCCGCCGTAGCCAAATGACGATGACGATGATGCTGCCATCACGGCACAGCACATGCAAGGTAACCATTATACGCCCGTCCGTCCACAGCACATGCAAGGTATGCAAGGTACCCACTATACGCCCACCGTAATTTAAATGAAGTAGGGAAGCACCCACTATCCGAACCAGAACGCTGTAGTATTCGCAATGCCCACGGACTATAGGTGGCGCGCTGTACGATTCAAGACGGCGCCCGAAGGATGGTCAATCCATTTGTTTAGCATAGGAACAGATAGGACGCGCGGACGTACGGCCCGTGCCATTTTCACCGGATGAAGTCAAGAGCTTCACTGAAATGAGTATGAGACCAAGATACTTTCCCACATCATGGAAGCTCGCCGCCTAATTTTTACCGCGGTGTGAAAGGTTATATTTCAGCTCAGTTACCGCGTGCATGAACCATATGCTTTGCAAAATCCTGTGCGTGTTATAGAAAATTGCATAAACTAGAATTGACGTATGAACTGAAAGGCACTCCGAGGTAGCTTGTACCGAGGCTGCATGACGGATTTGCTGCAGTAGTAAGCCGCGAGCGAGTAGCGCCATCGCTGGCGCACGGAACCGAATGATTAATGTCGTCATAGTTTGCGAACATACTACTCCGTCGTCATTACAGTCAGGAACACAATACGGAGTTGCTTCTTCAACGGAACAACGGAGCATTTAACATCTCATTGAGTAGCGCTTGTGTCACAGCCATGCTCAGACTCTGGCCGTGCGCAATTCACTCGGATGCTACAGGTTCGGTCAGCACGATCGGAACATGAATATTGAAAATAATGCACACGTATGCTTTTTACAACGTCGAATTCATCGACGTTGCGAAAATTCGTCGAATAACAATGCCGTTCTGAAGGTACCGGTGAAGTAAGAAGTTAGCTGAGAGGCGTGGATTGTGGCCGTGACTGCACGTTTCATCTCTCTAACCATTTCGCTTCGCTGTTCGAGCTAGAGCCTTTTCGTGGCATGCGGTGCTCGATAATATCCACAATAGTTGCGCTACGTGCAATGCACAAGAAAAACGATGTATTTATTTTGATCTCGCTGAAGGATACTGTACATTAAAAAAGCCGGCAGATCCCACGCACTGTGGGAATCGATGTAATGCGAAGCAGCCAGGAAGGAGCAAATCCTGCTTTACATAATTTGCATGTCATGTTTGACATTTTAGGACCTGTCAATTATGTTCGTCATACAGTCAGGTCGCTCAATACCAAATTTGGTGTATATCAAGCTAACGAAACGGCCGCGAGCGCGCCATGAGCGTGGAATGCAAGTCATGGCGCTCATGACATGTCATGATTTCCATATTACCACTTGTCATTTATGTTCGCCATACAGTGACGTCACTCAATACCAAGTTTGGTGTATATCAAGCTAACGAAACGGCCGCGAGCGCGCCTTGAGCGTGGAATGCAAATCATATCGCTCATGAGATGTCATGATTTCCATATTACCACTTGTCATTTGTGTTCGTCATACAGTCATGTCAGTCAATACCAAATTTGTTGAATATCAAGCTAACGAAATGGCCGCGAGCGCGCCATCAGCGTGGAATGCAAGTCATTTCGCTCATGACATGTCATGATTTCTATATTATCACTTGTCATTTATGTTCGTCATATAGTGATATCACTCAATAGGAAATTTGGTGGATCTCAAGCTAACGAAACGGCCGCGAGCGCGCCATGAGCGTGGCATGCAAGTTATGTCGCACATGACAAGTCATGGTTTCCATATTACCACTTGTGATTTATGTTCGTCATATCGTCATGTCACTCAATAGCAAATTTGGTGTATCTCAAGCTAACGAAACGGCCGCGAGCGCGCCATGAGCGTGGCATGCAAGTCATGTCGCACATGACAAGTCATTATTTGCATATTATCACCTGTCATTTATGTTCGACATACAGTCACGTCACTCAATCCCAAATTTGGTGTATATCAAGCTAACGAAACGGCCGCGAGCGCACCATGAGCGTGGCATGTAAAGCATACTTTTCATGACCAGTTAGTAATGATTTTCATGATATGACCAGCCACTTACGTTCGTCCTAGAGTCATGTTATGCCATACCGAATTTGGTATAAATCCCATTAACGATACGGCCGGGAGCGCACAAAGTCGTAGGCGGCTAGATAGATAGATAGCTAGATAGATAGATATGCTCAAAGTCGCCGAAGTTCGCTAAGAAATGCTTCGCATTTAATTACAATCAATGTGACTTACGAGCGTGAAAAAACATTAGCGCACGAGGGGACGTGAAGTGCAACTCGCTCCTCGTAAGTTAGCAGCTGATCGTTCATCGTCGCTGTCACACTCTGCGCATTCACAGCTTTTTTCACGTCCAATGAAAAATGCGAGTCGTCAAGATGGTTTCTCTTAACATCACTGCTGAACGCAATCTGAAGAATTTCCTCCACCGAACGACGACTAGTCCGCGTAACAATGTTATCTGGGCGCGCAGAACATGGCAGAACTTCTTCCTCTTACACCGGTCAACAAACAAATCGCTTGCAGAGTGCTGCCCTCTATCAACAAACGTTCAAAAACAAACGGCGCAGCGCTGGCCAATTTGAGATTGCTCAGATATATATATCACGAGCTTGCGCGACTTCCCGCGTACAATGTAATAAATTCAAGCACTACAAAAACACTGACGAATGCTATATGCAAGTAAAAAAAAGTGAGTTTCAACTGAGAAGGTCTGGCGACAGCATTTAACTAACCAACGTGGATATACAAAACCTCGCGAAGCTGATATGTTTATGATGTGGGTCATCGTTGAAAGCGCGAGTTTGCACGTATTTTCACGAAAAGTTCGCGTTTCGCCAGAAAAAATCAGATTTATCGTGTCACGGAAGGCCCGGTTTGTTCACTGATGCAGGAAACATGCAAGTTGTGCTAACGCATTGAGGCTAGCACAGCCGAACAAGGAGCAACTGCGTAGGGCTGCCATGGTGTCGTCTACCTATCATCAACGAGAGGACGCTCCTGAATTCCGCTTGGCGGCGCGACAGTCAATGTACATTGCGAATAATAAGGCCGTCAACCACCATGGACGAGAGCACAGAGTGGCTGCTTAGCAATGGCTAGGCAGGTGGTGGGTGCAAGCAAAGAATAACACGACGAACGACGAGCGCACGACGAACGTCGAGCAGTACGATTTGCTGCGGGACATCACCCACAGGCAGACCACTCTCGCGGCACCTCCGCCCCGCGTTTTCCTAACGGGACCAGCCGGGTTTGGCAAGACGTTCTTTCTACGCCTGGTGATGGACGTTTACAACCGATACAACAACGCAGGTCCCTACAACCCGTTCGCCATCTGCGCGCGCACGGGAAAGGCGGCGGTGGTATTACGAGGAACCACCGTGCGTTCGGCTTTCAAGCTCTCCCGCAGCAAGACCAGGGACGCCGGGTTAAGCGACAGAGAGCTGAACAGATTCCGCGTGGCCTTTCGTCACGTCAAGTGTATCATCGTGGACGAAGTCAGCATGCTTTCCGCCGACAAGCTCGACGCCATCGACTGCCGTCTCCGCAAGATTACTCAAGAGATCAACGATCCCTGCGGAGGCCTAGACGTGATCATGTCAGGCAACTTGCCGCAGTTGCCGCCCGTCAGTGCGAACAAGGTGTACAAGAGGTGCAGGGAAGGAGTCGGTGGATTCTTCAGCCTCATCATCAAGTGGCAGTACATTGATTACTTCCGGTAGTCCGGCTCGTGCGCCAAGCTGACGCTTCCTTCTCTGCTCTTCTTACAAAGATCGGAGACGGCAAACTGCTGGACGAAGAAGACGTTCAGCTGCTGGAGAGACGATTCGTAACCGCCGAATAAGACTTGTGTCCCGCACCTTCGGCCATTCGCATCTCCTACTCGAACGACGAGGTGGACAAGTTCAACGCGTTCGTTGCCCTGTCTGCAAGGAGGGGACGGAGAAGTAGTTCAAGCTCAAGACACGTACATCGGGTCCACGACCCAGGAAGCCATGCAAAAGGCAAAGGTGGCTACAATGTCCCACAAAGAATTTGCCAACTTACCAATGGAGATTAGCATCGTCCATGACAAGCGCTACATGATCACTACCAACGTCGTCAACGGGGCGATGGGAACTATGAAGCTTTGCCAGCGAGGAGTGGTGGTGCGCGAAGAGGATGCCATCTTCCCGAAGCGGCTGTGGGTCCAGTTCGACGTCCTCACAACAGGAAAGCTGGCTCGTCTCCGCTCTCGTCAGGCGGTAGCTGAGGCCGTGCGAAACGGCTGTGACGTCGATCCATCATGGATACCCATCGAAACTCGCGCGGTCACCCTCACCATGGACCGCAAGACGGGCCTTGCTTGTAGTCGACGACAGTTCCCCCTCGTCCAAGCCAGTGCAATAACGGTACAAATCTCAAGGGTGCACTTACTCTTCGGTCATCTACAAATGTAGTAAGACGCACCCGCAGAAATTAGTGTACGTGGCACTCAGCAGATGCACCAACCTACATAACCTATCGTCTCGACCAGTACGGGCTGCCCACGCTGACGCAATACCTCGCTACCCTGCGAGATGATGTTGACCACTCGACAAAGCTTACGCTGGCCCTGCTCAACGTTCGCTTCGCGGAAACTTGGAATACCGCAAGTACCAAAATCAAAAGGCTACGGCGCGGTCGTCTGCACAGATGAGGCGGAGCGTCCTGCGGGAGGTGTCGGCATCTACGTCAAGCTACCTGAAACGGCCGAGGACCTCCGACTACCCCTAACCAACCAGAGCCACAACGGGGGACACGCTGCCGTGAAGCTCTCCAACGGAATCGTCGTGATGGCCGTTTACCTCGCGCCGAACCTGTCCAAGAAAGACGTCATCACGTACATCGACAATGCAATGCATCTGTACACAACCGAATTCAAACACCGCCCCTTCGTGCTCATCGGAGACTTCAACGTGAACATCATTGTAGACGACTGGCTAGTCCCACGCATGATGTCCCGCTACGTTCTCTCATGTAGCTCGTACGTCCACAAGCGTCCCACCAGCATCAAAGGGACCTGCATCGACTGCACTACATCTCATAATTCAAGATCCTCTCGCCACGTACTTCACTGACCACAAAGCTGTAATTTTCAAAGTGAAACGGGTCCCAGAGCTCACTGGGAACAACCCTCCTTTGTTATCAGTAACGTAAAACAATTGTACATTGTCTACATAATTGCATCTATATGATCTTGTGCGTATACAATCACCCTATAAGAACGTCTCACGTCTTCATATGATGTGTGCAGCGAACCTTTCACGGTTTTACCGATAAGCGTTGGAGCTTCGCCCCACTCATCAGCATTCACTTTGTGGAGATGGCGTAGATTTTTGTTTATTTCCACATCGTGAGTGGGTACAGAGAGGGGCCATTTTTTCTCGCACCTCTCAAGGGCAATTCGCAAATTGAAAGCAATGTTAGGAGCGTTACGTAGTAGATAACACACTCAAGCTCCTCCAAGATCGGCGTACCGTTAGCGGTAAATAGTATATATATATATATATATATATATATATATATATATATATATATATATATATATATATATATATATATATATATATATATATATATATATATATAGCTCGCCGTTATTATACCGGCGCTTGCATGCCGTGTTGTAGAGTTGTCTGAGCTCGGCATGCTGCGGAGCGAGGGGTCACTGGTTCGATTTCCCGTACGGGTGCTTCTGGGTTATTTGTTGTGATTTATTTTTGTTTGTGCCTTTTTCATAAATATGCAGATATATATATGCGGGACATAACGGCGATGGCGTCGGCAAACATCCACTCGGATTGTCCATATAATTGCTATTGCAGTAAAATTGGAGAGACAGAGTCATCTGCAGGCCGCTGGAGAGAGGTACACTGCAGACCGCGGGCTGCATGTTTTGAGCCTGCACTTTATATTACGTCAGCTGCATGATACTGGCCGAACAGCGTTGAAATGTGCAGGAATAGCATAGGTCCACAGGTCATTATAATATGTAAAAAAGCGCTGTACAAACAGTGAATAACAAACACTGCAGGAAATTGCAAGGAAAAGTCCTCAAAGAGGAGTTTTATGCGATATTGAGGAGTTGCATGGGCCATCGGAAACGAGAGAAAAAATTACACCATCTCCCACTAAAGGGAACCATGTGGGGATGCGAAGCAGCGCTGGTGTTCACTCCATTTGTTGTTTGAATTTGTATGTTTCCGTCTATGTTTGATTTGTCTGTGGAATTGTGTATCAGCGGTGCTGCTTGCGCTGCTGTCATAGCTTACGTTACCGATGCCTCTACGACTGGTGCCTACGTTGACATCCATAACGCCGTTGCGAAGGAGAGTGCGACGGAGCGAGCGCGCGTTGCATTCTATACGAGCGCACGCCGGATTATATACGAGCGCGCGCCGCATTATATACGAGTGCACAGCTGCGCCAGAGAGAGAGAAAAACGGGAAAGGATCGAGAAACGAAGCAGAGGCAGCGCTCACGCCACCTCCTCCACCCCACCTGCTCGCGTGAGCGCGAGGAGAGGGGGGAAGAGTTGGCGCATGCGCAGTAGGGGTGGTCAGGCCGCACACCACTGGATGGAGCTCCGCTCTAAGCTGCTTCGCATCTAATAAAGGGATACGCTGGACAGCTGTGTTCATTCTGCAGCGGCCTACAAAGACAACCTAATTTTGCTTCAGTCATGTAAGTTAAGAACAGCGACGGTAGACGCCTTCACAATTCTCAAAGCAGATGTACGCCCCCACGGCAAGCGCAAGAAACTTTAGCCTGGCAGGGTATGTGAATAGTGTAAACTTTTGTGCGCTACAAGTAAACAAGTCCCGTAACATTTTCTTCGTCGATTTTGTTTACTTGTAGCGCAGAAAAGTTTACACTGTGTACAACAAACAGGCCCCTACCCTGGCTTTTCTAGATGGTATGTGAAGCAACCAGGAACGAAATGCTGAAAGCCGGAATCTCTTGATAATTCGATTTTTCGTACCACTTGAAAAAGTAAACCATTTACAACGCCATAAAAAATATAGGCTGTATATAATGCAGCGACAAATAGTTTTTTTCTACCTTACGGTGGCTTGCACGTATAACTAAAATCTGCACGTGGTCCACATGGTTGTTTTATTTATCTATGTTTGTGCATTTAGAATGAAAGTCACAAATTTTGCATCTTTCATGTATTTCCCTTGCTGTGGAAAGGTGGTACTATGTTGAAGACAGGTGCTATACAAATACAGAAGAGTGTACAATTGGTTTTGTCAGTAGATCATACTGTATATATTACTAGACATCTCAATCATAACAAAGTGAAGATGTAGTTCTCTTCTTTATTTCCTCTCTTTTTATTGCGCTCCTTATCGAAACTGAACTCGAAATGCAAATCACATTCCTTGCTATAAAATCTGTTACAAAACACCCTTGATGATTGTCATTTTATTTGCAGAAAAATTCGGGGCACGACACCCCTGCTGAACGTACGTTCATGGTACCCAGTTTGACCGTTTAACTCGTAGGGGCGAAGCTTCTTAAGATCGAGGCTTGTCTGCCGGTGCTTCGTAGCCAGCCGCACTTGTGCAGTACCCACTATGCGCCATGATGATGATGATGACGCTGATGGCGATGAAGAATAAGCGCGTTAGTACATGCAAGGTACCCAATGATGATGACGACAACGGATGAAAACCATCTTTCTGCCATGGATGAAAACGAACGTAAGGCACGGGAAGCGGTGGCAAAATAACAAAAACGCCAAGCGGACTCGGAGTTGAGGGCGTGGGAAGCGGCGGCTCAACGGCAACGCCGACAACAAGATGCTACACCGGAGGCTAGAGCTGGGCAAGCGGCGGCAAAACGGTCAGCGTTGACATCACGGACAACGACTGGCTTTTGCAGTTGAGGACGTCTCGATACGCTCTAAGATGCATTTCGTATGACTGGAAGCAACCAACAACCACCAGAGGAACTCGCATTGCCCTCGTCTTTGCAACTTCAGGCTAGATCCAATACAAGAACCACTCGCTCGGCATTTCACGGACCACAGAGCAGTAATAATAAAGGCAAAACGAAATAAACAACTCAACACGATATATCATTTATCCCCAAAATACATTGTATATAATTGTACACGGCTTTGTCACTCATTTACTTGCGTGAGTGGGCAATGTCACGGGTGATCTACGGTAACACCGAACGTACCCACTGCATCGCCCTCTCGTCATCATTCACTTCTTGGAGATGGGGTAATTTTTTTTGCACCCTGAGACCCTCTTTGCAAGACATTACTGGAGGTTAAAGAATAATTCTTAGCGAAGCACGCGCCACAAAACATAGATATTTGCCACTTAACCCATTAGGAACCGGTTTCATTTTAAATGAGAAGCATTTCTTAGCGAACTTCGGCGAGTTTGAGCGCATCTATCTATCTATCTATCTATCTATCTATCTATCTATCTATCTATCTATCTATCTATCTATCTATCTATCTATCTAGCCGCCTACGACTTTGTGCTCTCCTGGCCGTAACGTTAATGGGGTTTATACCAAAACTGGTATGGCATAACATGACTATATGCCGAAGATGAATGAGTGTTCATATCATGAAAATCATGATTAACTGGTCATGAAAATCATGATTTACACGCCATGGCCGTAGTGTTCCCGGGGCAGTTTTCTTAACGTGATATATCCAAAAATTGGTACGATGAGATACTTTTGCATAACCAACACCATTATAGATGGTAATATGAAAATCATGACCTGCATTTCACGTACAACATGATTTACATGCCACGCTCATAGTGCGCTCACTGCCGTTTCGCTAGCTTGATATACAGAAAATTTGGTAATACGTGACGTGACTGTGTGACGTACATAAATACTAAGTGGTGATATGGAAGTCATGACATGTCATGAGCAACATGACTTTCATGCCACGCTCATGGCACGCTCGCAGCCTTTTCGTAAGCTTGATAATCACCGAATTTGGTATTGCGTGAGGTGACTGTATAAGGAACATAGATGCCAAGTCGTCATTTGGAAACAATGACTTGTAATGTGCAAGATGACTTCGATGCCGCGCTCATGGTACACTCGTGGCCGTTCCGCTAGCCTGATATACACTAAACTTGGTATTGCGTGACATCACTGTATGACGAACATAAACGCCAAGTAGTCATTTGGGAATCATGACATCTTATGTGCAACATGACTTGCATGCCGCGCTCATGGCACGCTAGCGGCCGTTTCGCTAGCTTCATATACACCAAGTTTGGTATTGCGTGACGTGACTGTATGACGAACATAAATGCCAAGCCGTCATTTGGAAATCATATGGAAATCATGGCATGTCATGTACAACATGATTCGTATGCTGCGCTCACGGCGCGCTCACGGCCGTTTCGCGAGCTTGATATACACCAAAATTGGTATTGCTGGACGTGACTGTATGGCGAACATAAGTGGCAGGTGGTAACATGAAAATCTTGGCATTCATGTCGTCTACAATGCCATTTACATGCCACGTTCATGGTGCGCTCAACTGCGTCCAGTTGGCTAGGTTGACATACACCAGAATTAGTATTGCGTGACGTAATTGCAGGACGAACATAAATGACAGGTCCTAACATGTACACCATGGCATGCATGTTATGTGCAGCATGATTTGATCCTTGCTCGCTCCTTCGCATTACATCGATTCCCACAATGCGTAGAATCTATCGTTCTTTTATTAGTCTTGTGAAAACAGATATAATGTTTTATCGTATCTGCATCTGTATAAACCACACTGAAAATTTCATGCTAAACGAGCTTTTCGTTTAGAAAATATGGCCCGTGACCATATCATCAGGCCCTTGGGCTACAGTAAAAATCACAAAGTTACAATTTTTTTTCAGGCATTGACAAGTCGCGAAAAATAAAATAATGGATTTGTTTGGCACTTATTGTGAAATGTTATGAAGCACGGAATGCACATGCCGATGTCACATTTACTGCAGTGTGTGTGCACCGTGCTGTTGCAGTGGTTTTCAGCACACCTGCGCATTTTGCCTTTACGCACAGTTACGACGAATCGGGCTGTTTTTTTTTTTTGTTCGAAAAGTGGACCGCAATGCCCACTGCCACTGTTGTTTGACGACCAGTTCCTTTTGGCTTTTCTTCCCACCCCATCTATAAGGTAGCTTTGAGGGATTTGCCTCCGGAAATCAAGTTGACTTACGTTGGATCATGTGCTGCGAATAAGCATTGCACGTTGCTTATGGGTACGCCGCAAAGGGAATATCGCTTCATGCGAAGCGATATTCACTTCATATGAAGAATTGCAATCCGGTAAGCGCCTACGTTTGCATCAATCTGGTAAGTGCCTCCCGTGACACAGTTATATTGTGGAAAAGCATTAGGGCGAGGCACCTGGACGTTCTGTCCACTTCAAGATAACTTCGCGTCAAGGCTTTTATCTCCTACAGCTGAGCGGATATTGGTGATCCATCGCTTTGTTCTTAATACTGTGCTTCATCTTCATCCCATTCGCATCCACCAATGTGACGGCGGTCAGCATGCACAGTTATAGCACCTGCTCTAAGCTGGTGCGCTACTTAAGTTATCTACGATTTAGGTGCGGAAAGCTCCTGGTGGTAGCAATTTCCGGAAACCTTCACTACGGCGTCCCTCATAATCATATTGTGGTTTTGGGACGGTAAACCCCAACAGTTATTATATTTAGGTTGTTTATGAGGCTACCGGAAGCCTCATCTGGAAAATCTTCGTCTGAGTAGGTGGTGGCCTCCGCTAGCTCAATGTACGTAGATAGGCGACAGATGTGTAGCGTCATCTTCGAGTGTTCTGGCTCTTTCATTTAAAGTAAACATGAGTGTACAATAAAGTGGTAGCTTCCCTTTCTGCTCGTGTGTCGTTTTTGCGCAAAATGTCATTCACAATGCAATACCAACTCGCCCAACGCTCTGTTCTTCTATGGCACATGAGTGTAGCGGAATCACTCTACAAGGACCGTAAAATGAAGTAATGAAGTTAACAAAATACCGAGCCTAACGACCTAGTGTGACCATATGGTAACACGTAAAACAGCACGTTTGTTCGCGATCAATTCATTGTTTAATCTATTTCGAAATTTCACCGGAGATCGCATAGTGCATAATAATAATGAACAGCGTGAGACGAACGGGAGACAAAAGAAGAAGAACAACACAGGACAAGCGCATAGTGCAGGCACCTTACAGGGAGATGTGCTTTACGCTAGTTCAAACAATATTACTACGAAGAAATCCGCTTACACGAAGGAACGTTGCATGCTGCCGCGCCGAACTGTAGAACCATTATTTCGCGCCTGTTTTAGCAGCTCCGCAATGAACATAGAAAACTTTTGCCAGATGGTGTCTGTAAAGGGTACCCTAAGATATCGCAAGGCATATTGCCGATACTTTAGCACGGTTTTTTAAATTTGCATAAATTGAAAGGCTTTGTGGGAATATGCGTCACCATATGGCCACGCTGCAACCTAATGGTTTAACACACCTTGCCGTCGATTCCATGTTCGGGAACACTACCTATATCATTGGCTCTGGCCCCTGTCGGGCATGATCAGTGGTCGGGCCGGGCAGGGTAAGCTATATGTTTTCTCGGGTACAGGCCGTGCCCAGGTTTCACTTTCACCCACACGGCCGGGTTCGGGCAGGCAAATTTGAACAAGTACCAAGCTGGGGCCGGGCTCGGGCCGCGAATCAAGGCCCATGCAGTGCTCTTGTGGGGACATTTGTGATGGTTAAGAAAAACTTGATCTTCGCGTATTAGGCGATATACTGACTGCATAGTTTGCCGCTGAAAACACAAACAGAAAAGAAAATGACGACGACACCACGGGCGGCACTTCCAACTAACTTTATTTGTGTGAGGACACCAGAATATTGCCACGGGCTCTATAAGATGGCATAGAAAGACAAATACGAAGGGCTGAGCGGAACGCGCTTTGACTGAAGCAGCACTGTAGGCTTTAACTACCCATATACTCTGTGTATAAGTTTATTTCCCGTAACATATTCGAAAGAAGGTGCGGTGTACGACTCGCTATACAGCCCCAGAAGCTGGGTCTTCGCAGCCGACGGTGCGTTGCTGCTACCACGATGACAGGCCAAGCGACCAAGTGTGAACAAGATCCTTGAAGTTTAAATGTACACCCCCGGCATCCTGGCACATTCAACGGTACAACTGGCAATGACGTCGACGACAGGCTGGCTCTGTATGAGCGCGTCAGCAGCAGCAACCACTGGGACCCGGGGCTCATGCTGGAGAGCATTTATCTTCTACTTCCGTGGCACGGCAAAAGTCTGGTACGAGACGCATGAAGAAGAGTGGACAATTTGGGATGTCTGCAAGCACAACGTACGCGATTTATTTGGGAAAGCCGTCGAACGATAAGTCGCCGCAAAGAAAGAGCTTGCAATTCATGTGCAGATATCCACAAAGCCACACATGACTTTTCGCCGCAATGTAGACAACGGCATGTCAGAAAAGGACAAAGCTGGGCAAATTCTAAAAGGAATTGCTGATGACGCGTTGTATTTCCTGCTGTGTAAGGACTGACCGACTGTAGAGTCGGTCATAGGAGCGCCTGTTATGTCGAACGACAGCCCACGATCGGTGGTCGTGCGCCGTCACCGTGCGCTGTCGCCGCCATTGTCACCAATACCTTTGGCCTCACTGCTCTTTCATTATTACAAGCCGTGGTTTGCCAAGAAATCGAGAAAATGGGCATTTCACCAACTCTTCAAAATGCCCATGCTACTCCCCAACTCGGCTGCTCCAGTCGTGGCTGCTACTCCGAACCCCGCCTTCGCGCCACGACTTAACCCAGCCGAATGGCGTAACCATATGTTTCACGTGTCGTCGGATAGGACACACAGCCCACCATTGCCACAGACGTTGGACCTTATCAGCTCGACCAAGCTTCTACAATTGAGGATTCCGCTCCGAATGTGTGCCGTATGCTCCGTCGTTTCCGTACTGACACAACAGCGGAGCGTTTGCCAGGACATCAGACCAGCCGCTCATCATCGCGCCAGCGTCCTCGGTCTCAATTTGACCGTCACTGGGAAACTAGCCCATGCAGCCCCCGGAGGTGATGCTGCATATACTACTCGGACTGTAAATCCTGTCATTACTCCCGACTAGCGGTAGAACCTTCTTGGCATTCTCGTTGATGGTTTACCTCTAACTGCTTTTATTGATACCAGTGCACAAATATCTGTGACGAGCTCAGACCTTCGCCACCGCGCCCAAAAAGTTTTGACGCCTTTGATTGCACCTGCCCTCCGTATAGCCGATGGTAATACTGCTGTGTTGGGAGTGTGAACTGTGGCAATCACAATTTCTGATCATGACACTTCAGTTCTGTTTGCTGTACTAGAAAATTGCCCTCATGGCCACAGCCTTGGATTCGACTTCCTGACCACGCACGCTGCTCTCATCGACTGTTCTACAGGGCTTCTTTGGCTAGAACTCCTTTGGATCTCGGATATCACTTCTGTCGGCTCACCTTTTTTACGTTCCCTCGAGTTTCTTCGACTACCGCCGCAGGCCACAGTTCAAGTGCAGCTGTTGCCATTGCCACGAATACCTGATAGTCGTTATGTCGCTGACCCGATCCCTGACGTCGCCATGACGCGCAATGCCGTCCTCTCCAACATGGTGGTGCCAGTTACAGTCAATCGAACTTCGTTTCCCGACCTCAATTTTGGCTGCGTGGCGCGAGTTATTCCTCACGGCATGTCATTTGCGCATCTGACACCACTGGCCTTCCATTAAGTTTCTCCCTTCACCCCATATTCGCCACACGATTTTTCATTCACGTTACTCTCATCCTGTTCCTGCCTCGATCACTTCACGCCAATGGTATCCGACGAGCTCACTGCTGAACAAGTGTCTGCTCTCCGCCGAGTCTTCATTCCTTACCCGGACATCTTTGGCTTCGGCGACCGTAATTAGCACCGCACATCCGTGGCAGCCCATCGCATCAATACCAGTGATGCTCGACGCATTGACAGATGACCGTACCGTGTGTCAGCCCCGCAGCGTGCTATTATAATCTTTTCAAAACTTTTCAAAGCACTCCCCTCCCCCCCCAACCCTGCTTCAACAAACCGCTGCCAATGCTCCACCCAATCATTGAAGGTGCCCCGGAGGCCGCAAACAACAACTTCCATCACAGAGGTCATCGAAGATGCTTTTAGCGTGCTCAGCATGTCATGCAGAATTCCTTTCTTGGTTCTTTTAATCATTGGAGACGAAAAATGTCCGGTGGTCCCAGATCGAGGCCATACAGGGACTGGAGGAGTGCTGCCACACCCATTTAGGCCTGCAGCTCGAAAAGAATCACCGTGCTGTGACTCCTCCTTCATCTCACTTGTGAGGGCTTTTGGCTGCATTTTAGCGCAGACATTTCCCATTAGCAAATCCTTCTTCAAAACACAATGAACGATTGTTTAGGGTATTCGATACTCCTGCCAGATCATCCGGACACTTAATCGCCGGTCTTTATAAAATGCTTGATCCACTTTCTGCACCGAGTCGTGCGTTTGTGATTTCGATGGGCATCCACAGTGGTCTCAGTTGTTGACAGACTCCAGGCTTTGCCAGAAGTTCGTGTTCCACATAATAATATGGCTTTCTTTCACCACGACGTTACTGTGGGCTTTCTGAAGCGTTTCGAGCATCTCCTTGCTGTTGTTACTTTATTTTCAAACAAAAATTGATTTCATGACACAACTGCAAACACTCGTCCTTTTTTTATCGACGAGGATACAATAGGCACCCCTGTGCAATGGCTTGACCCGCTTCAAAAACTGCCCGCAGGCAACCGAAAGTGGGCTCATTTTGAAGCTTATATTCCCAATAACTTCTGAACGTGAAGCGCCGCCCAGCTTGGCGGCGCTGCCGACTACTAAAGAAATAATGCGGGAACTTTTAGGAGAGACCCTGTACAATGGGGTGTGGATAAAATGCTTCATAAGACCATAATTGAACTTTCATCCAGCCCCTGGTCCTCCCCCGTTGAACTTGTTAAGAAGAACGACAAGAGCTCGAGATTCTGTGTTGACTACCACCATCTCAACCATATTACCAAGAAAGACGTGTATCCTCCCCAGCGTATATTGTTCAATAAACCTCCACTCAGGGTACTGGCAGATCGCTGCGGATGGCCAAAACAGTGAGAAGACTGCCTTCGTGACTCTCTCCTTCGAGGCATGAAGTGGCCATCTGTCTTTGCTATCTTGACTATGTTATTGTCTTTTCAACTACTCTCGAAAACATCTCACTCGCCTGTTCACAGTGCTTGATGTTCTCTAACGTGTCAACCTACTTATGAAATTGGCCAAAGTGCGTTGGCGGGCTAGTTGGTTTATCATGCTAAGATTTCTACAACGCTGTGTGTGTGTTTGCGTGTTACTCTCCGTCCGCGTCCAGTCGCGCTGTAGAAACCTTAGCAACCTACCTAACGAGTCGAAATGTTACTTTGGGCAATGTGAAATCTGCATACTCGGTCATCTTGTTGACGCTGCCGGCGTACAAGCAGACCCTGCGAAAGTCCGAGCAGTTCACGACCTCCCCACACCCCGTGAAGATTCCAACGCCTTCGGCAAAGAACTTAAACGCTTTAATACGGTAGAAAACTCATGCTTGACCTGCTGGCAAACGGGCAAAATTTGCAAAGGATAGAGCAATTTGGTAGGTCGTTGGAGATGCGTTCCGTCTGCAAGTCGGATAGTAGATGACCTTATTTTTTCATCACGACCAGCGTGGACTTCGGTCACTCTGGCTAGCTTCCACAGTGGGCGCGGTTGTAGTCTGTCTTCAAGAAGTACGACGTCTCCAATGTTT
This sequence comes from Rhipicephalus appendiculatus, assembly GCA_030522465.1. Taxonomy (NCBI): domain Eukaryota; kingdom Metazoa; phylum Arthropoda; class Arachnida; order Ixodida; family Ixodidae; genus Rhipicephalus; species Rhipicephalus appendiculatus. The sequence goes on from JALIZH010016551.1 coordinate 142,628, forward strand.
ACTTCCGCAGTTGGCTTGTGCTGACAGGATGATCGTAGTTCTTGAAGGTATTCTTTTGCCCATCGTTGCCAAAAATCTTCTAGATTGCTCTGTGTGTGTTTCCATAATTGGTTGAGTTGGTTTGTTGATACTGGGGCAGCTCGGACGACTTCGGGCTTGTAATCGAGACCAGCAGTTTTCCTGTCATGAAGTGCGCCGGTGTGAGGGGTTCCGGATTTCGGACGTCACTGTAAACGTACGTGATTGGCCTGGAGTTTAGCACGGCCTCAACATCCGTTAGAGTCGCGACAAGTTCTTCCTTCGTGAGGCTATGCTGTCCGACGGTTTTCTTCAAGGCAAGCTTGACGGATCTGACTAGACGTTCATAGAATCCTCCCCACCGCGGTGCTCGCTCGACAATAAACTTGCATTCAATTTTGCTGTTTGCAAAGGTATTCACGACTTCTTCTGACCGTATGCCTTTTCAAAGGTTGAGCAGTTCTTTCTTGCTTCGTTTGAACGTGAGAGCGTTGTCGGAGTATACGGTTGCAGGAAATCCTCTTCGGGACATGAAGCGGCGAAAGGCGTGCAGAAAGCTGGAAGCAGACATGTCTTCAACCAGTTCGAGATGAATAGCTCTGACGACCGCGCAGGTGAAGAGTGCTATGTACACTTTCTTGAACGATCGTGTGACCTTGACTAATAACGGTCCGGCGAAGTCAATCCCCACAACTTTAAATGGTTCGGCTGCATTTATTCTGTCGGAAGGTAAAGAAGGGGTTTGTGCCTGAAATTGTTTTGCCTGTTGACGATGACACACTACGCATTCCTTGATTACATTCTTGACAAGCTGTCGTGCTTGCAGAATCCAAAACTGTTCTCGTAAGTCGACGAGCGTGTCTCGTACATCTGCGTGCAGGAGTTTGCGATAGTGCTGAGAAACTATGAGTTTCGAGTAACGATGCTTTTTCGAAAGAATGACCGCGTGTCGCTCGGAATAAGGTTTTTGACGTGAGTGAAGACGTCCTGTCACGCGTGAAATTCCGGTGTCGTCTAGGAAAGTCTCGGTATTGCGCAGAGGTGGCGTCAGGGAGGGCTGCCCGCCTCTTCGAATTGCCCTTATCTCTTCCGAAAAGACTTATGCTTGGACTTGGCGTATCCAATACATCTCAGCACTAGCTCGTTCGTGGGATGTGAGAAATGCTGTTGCACTGCTGTCATGCTTTAGTTTGCTGACGAATCACAAGACCCAGGCCGTGGTCCGGTGTAAACGATTGATGGAACTGTAATTTGCGACATGAATGATTGGTTGCGCTGACTGGGATGCCGTAGTCAGTGTAGTCAGTGGTTCGTGCACTTCTATGTGGCGTGGTTCTCTGTCCTTTTTGGTCGATAGGTCCGAAGTTACTCCAACTTCCTGTGGCCAGTGTTCGGTGCCTTTAAGTAGCCACGAAGGTCCATGCCACCACAATTCCGAAGATGCGAGATGCTCAGTATTTGATCCTCTGGTGATCATATCTGCAGGGTTTTCCTTCCCTGGGCAATGGTTCCACCACTTTACGTTTGTAGGAGCTTCAATCTCGTCCACTCAATGTCGTACAAATTGCTTCCAACGATGGCTGTTGCCTCTTATCCAGTGAAGCACTATCATAGAGTCTGTCCACAGGTACACGCTCTTGAAGGAGTTAGGGATGAACCGATTGACGTGCTCGTACAGTCTTGATGCGATTAAGCAAGCAAAAAGCTCTAACCTGGCCAAGGTTAATTCTTTGATTGGGGCTATGGGAGCATTACAAAAGATGATTGTGGATTAAGATCCTGCTTGATTATCGAAGGTGCACAAGTAGGCGACTGCACCGTAAGCGGATGGACTTGCATCAGCAAACACGTGAAGCGTGCTGTTCTTGATCTGTGGTGCCAAATCGTGCAGGTAGAAGCGAGGTAGCTCGATTCCGTAGAGAATAGGGAGCTCATCACACCATCTTTTCCATTCATTAAGGAGTGAAGGCGGAAGAACAGTGTCCCACTCGACGTTGAGCTTCCAGATGCGCTGAAAGCAAATCTTTGCTCTGACAGTGAACGGCTTTAGATATCCCAGTGGGTCGTACAGTCTTGCAGTTGCTTGCAGTATAAAGCGCTTGGTGTAAATTCTGGATTTCACAAAGTCCAGGACAGGTCCAGGGGAAAATGATAAGATGTCGGTATCGGGATGCCAAACCAACCCAAGCACCTTGAAAACACGTAGTGGTTGGCTGACAGGAAGGTCTTCACAACCTTGCTTCAACTGCACGTGCTTGAGAACAGCTTGTTCGTTTAATGCCCATTTATGAAGTTTCATGACAGCGGCAGCAACTATTTTCGTTGGTTCTGCGCAGAGCTTGATAGCTTCATCGATGTTGTCGGCTCCAGTGATTATACATCAACATGGATGCAATCTTGCAGCTTTGCGACTGTAGCCGGGTACTCAGGGGACATCTTGTCTAAATGATGCCGAATATTTGCCGCAAGAAGAAACAGGCTTGAAGTTGTGCCGAAGGGGACCCGTGTCCACCAGAAAGTGGTCACCCTTGGGAGCGACTCGTTAGGCACGACAAGTTTTTCATACCACAGGTATCGCAAGACATCTCTATCGTCTTCTTTGATCAAAATTTGCACAAATGCCTTTTCAATGTGGGCTACGAGAGCGATGCGGTGGCGACGAAAGCTTAACAGTAGGCTAACTAGATTGGCCTTCAGGTTGGGCCCACTGTAGAGACTGTCGTTGAGAGAAATGTGCTCTTTCGCATGTGAAGAAGCATCGAAGACGACATGTTTCTTCGTTGACCTGTCTTTGATCACGGCGTGGTGAGGCATTGGCGTACTTCGAGATGGCCGCGTGATACGTTGTCAGTAACTCCGAGCTTCGAAGAAGACTCCTTATCATCTGACTTAGCCGCCTTTGTTCTGCGGCCTTGTTGTCATCGCGTTAGAATATCCGTCTTCCACGGAAGTCTTACTTCATAGCGACCATTCACCTGGTCGACGGTCTCCTTAAAATATGTCGGAACATAATCGTCCTCGTTCTGTGGTGATTCCATTCCCACGGAGTCAACATTCCAAAATCTTTCGATTGCATCGTGTATATGGCCAGCTTGTACGTTCAGAACCATGGCTTCCGTGCACAGTTCTGTCAAGTGGGTTTTCGCTGGTCCGTGAACTGTCCAGCCCAATAGCGTTTCCACTGCCCTTAAACCTTGGCTTAAGGACTGTGTTTGGCCTGTCACAAGTTCCCAGTAGTGGTAGGCTCCGATTAGAAGCTCTATTGACGTATCGTCAACGGGATTGGCTGGCAAGTCGAAACCAGCAATTATAAGGCCGTAGTTCGACATTTCTTTCAGTTCGCTGCCTTGAAGTACTGGAACCGGTTGATTGCAAATCTTCTCAATGACGAGTGCATCTATACTGTATCTTGAGACTTCATTTGTGTCATGGAGGTGCAACGTAACCTTTCGAAAGCTTCGCTTGTTGTTATTGCTGCAGAAGGATCCCACTGACAAATTCTCGTGGCCTGTCGTTTTGCACTAGAGTCGTTTCGCAAGTCGACTTGTCACAAACGTTCTCTGACTTCCGCCGTCAAAAAGAATGCGCGCCACAGCACTTGTCCGACCGGAAGACACATGTACGATCACGGTTTGAAGGTAAATGAGTCGTTGTCCCGTGACCGCTGGCATCTGAATGGGTGTGGCCGCACTCTAATAACTGGATACCACGATGCTTGGCTCGCACATGGTCGTCGCGTGTCGTCGATGGTATTTAAGGCAGTTGACCTTTCTGTGGCAATCCTTTGCCAGATGAGATTTCATTGTGCATCTGAAGCATCGCCCACTTTGCTGAAGCTTGGTCTTCTTGTCTGTGATAGTAAGCGCGGCTTTGCAATGTTCGGTAGCATGTTCGTTGGTGTTACAGAAGAAACAGACAGTTCGTGTGCGGTACATTGAAATCTTTGCTACTTGTTTCGACGTGTTCGATTTGAATGACTTCTGGTATGATCTGCTTGCTTCAGTTTGTTTAGCTCGCTTGTTTCGGTCCGTTTCAACGCTCCAGGGCTCGGAGCGTTCTCGTGCTTCCACTTCTTTGCTGATAAAGTGAAGCAGAGATCGTAGGCTGCTCTGCGATGAGGAAGACGTCTGCTCACCTACTGCGCCGTTTCCTCTAGCCGGCGGGTGTTCGTTGATTTGTTCGCCACGCCGGTAGTGCTGGAGTACCAGCTCTCGTGGTAGACTTCGGAGGATGATCGGTGTTAGAACGGTTGAGAACGACTCCTCTGTAATCTTGAATGCCCGGACACCACGAATATTAGCCTCGATGTCATCATACAAGCGACGCAATCCGCGTACATCTGCTGTTGACCGAAAGGGTTGTGAGTCGATGAGGTGCTTGACGTGGTCTTTGACAATGACGTCTCCCTTAGCGAATCGAGCAATGAGGATGGCCCGTGCATCTTGATAACACCTAGAACTTGCAGGCAGTCCGGCGATAGCAGCAACGGCGGGGCCTATCAGCGCTGCTCTCAAATAGGCAAAGTTGTCTACATCCGTTAAAGTCGGGTTCTCGTGGACTACCGTTTGGAACTGTTCCCAAAATGGAGGCCAGTTCCGAGGCGTTCCGTAAAACTTCAAAAGTTCCAGACGAGGAAGCCTATATGCTGTGACTAGAAGTCGGCGTATCCGCTGCGGTAAGGTTCAGGTTTGGCGATGCAGGTTCTGCCGATGGCTGCAACTGCAGAATGCGGTACTTCAGTTTGGACGAGTAAGTAACAGCCTTGTCTATGTACTCGGCAGCACTAAGGAATTCTTGCTCACTGTCGGGGCCCGTTAAATACGGCTCTATCTCCCGATCAATTCATTTCAGCTCACCGGTGATACCTTCCAATCGGTCTGCGAGTACCTGAAGATCATGCAAGCTTGCTCCGTCATTTGAAACAGCCGCCTCGATTTCATTTACCAGCATCGTCAAAAGGGTGCGATGACTTTGCGCTTGCCTTTAAGCGAGTCCATGACGGTGGTCGGTTGAGACGTGGCAGCCTCGATGATTGGCCGGTCGAGATGGTAATCAGACGCTTGTCTGCCCTCGGTTGCTGTGGATGCCGTCGTTCGATGGCTCCTGGCGGGTTTCGGCACCACTTTGAAGAGACAAACGCCTTCGGTAAAGAACTTAAAGGCTTTAATATGGTAGAAAACTCATGCTTGACCTGCTGGTCAAACGGGCAGAGCTGAACGTGTCGCGAGGCCTTGCGCCGCGCGTGAACGTAGGAACTTCTTCTTCGGAAGTTGCAACACCCCGCCTGGCTAAAGACGGCCGCAGTTTTGTAGGACTGTACTCCTACTTCCACAGTTTTGAAGAGATCTTCGCCGAAGAAACCCGTCCTCTGGCTTGCCTACACAAATAGGACATCGCGTTCACCTGGGGCCAAGAACAAGCAGACGCCCTCTCCTCGCTCGTTTCCATTCTCACCAATACCCGAGTTCTGGCACACTTCAACGGGTCTGCCACACCGGGGCTTTTTACCGATGCCAGTGGCCACGGCATAGGCGCAGTGCTTGCGCAACAGAGACAAGGCATGTACCACGTGGTCACGTACGCAAGCCGCCTTTTGTCGCCATCGCAACAAAATTATTCGATCACATAACTCGACTGCTTAGCTCTCGTCCGGGAGATGACGAAATTCGGACCATACCTGTATGGAAGACACGTCTCGGTTATCACGGAGCATCATGCACTTTGCGGGCTCTCCTCGCTGAGGGACCCCACGGGATGCCTCGGTCGCTGGGCGCTGCGCTCTCAGGAATTCACAATTTCTGTATCCTATAAGTCTGGACAACTTCATAAGGATGCCGACTACTTGTCTCAGCATGTAGTCAATCTACCTTGAACGATGGAACATGTAAATGAAGCACTCTTAGATAACTCGCGAAAAAGACACAGGGAACGCATAAGCGCTGCGTGCGTTTCCTTTCTGTGTGTCCTGTGTCTTTTTCGCGCTGCTATCTAAGAATGTACCACCAACAAGCCCATCTCTCCACACTTATGGAATACATGAAAAACTCGTTCCCTCCGTTACAGACTTCACCAACATAGCTGCTGAACAACGCCGCGACTGATCGTAGCGGCCTATTATAAATGGTCTCCAGTCTCCACAGCTTGAACGCTCCGTACAGATGTTTATCCTTCAGAACGACATCTTGCACGGCTACAACGCGCGCCCCGACGGTGCTATTGCTCGTTGTTCCTGCGATTCTCGCTCGGATGTTTTGGCCCAGCATCATGGTACACCCACCGTCGGACACCTAGGGACGTAAGACCTACCCACGTAAGACGATGTAGCGGTACGCCAGTCTTGACCAGCTGGCTGCGAAGGAACAGAAGTGAGCCGCGTGGCTCGTGATGTGCGAGCCACGCGCAAGTTAGAACGGCCTGGCTTTTGACCTGGCTGAACGTGACATTCGCTACCGCTTCGCCTCGTCCGCGTCCCAATAAAGTTGCGATCACAGCACGGCCTGGTCAGCCGCCGTCTTGTCTCTGCACTACAACCCCATTCGTCTACCATTTTTTTGGCCTGACCTTTACCGTTCTGTGCGACAATACGTTGAGACATGCGGCCTCTGTCAGAGGCGCAAGATACCTCCTGCGCTATTGCCTGCTGGCAGCCTTCAGCCCATCGAAATACCTGATGAGCCCTTTTTCCGAAACGGCCTCGATATTTTAGATCCTTTTCCCGAGTTGGCCACCAATAATAGGCTCATTTCCGTCCCTACCGCCAACGCCGCGCGGTATGCCATTACACAAGCACCCCCCCACTAGCTGCGCTTCTGCTGTAGCTGATTTCATTCTTCATGACATCATTTCACGACATGGTGCTCCTCCTCAGTTGCTCACAGACCGTGTCCGCTGTTTCCTTTCGAATGTAGTCAACGACCTGCTATCTTGCTCGACCCACCGCAAGTTCACTACAGCGTGCCGCCCACAAACGAACGGCCTCACCGAACTCCTGAACCATACCGTGATAGATATGCTTGCAATGTACGCCTCTGAGTACCACCAAGATTGGGACATCCACCTACCCACATTTACCCACGCACCCCATGTCCCATTCTAACGTCCATTCATCGACTGCTTTTGCTCATGATGCACTGACCCGTGCCGACAACACCCGCCAAGTCACCCGGGATCACTTATTCGCCTCGCAGGCTAGCGAAAAGTCTGGTTACGATCGCCGACACCACGACGTGCAGTACTGTGCGTGGTCACTAGACTTGATGTGGTTACCATCACGACGTGTTGGTCTCTGCGAAAAACTGATGTCTCGTTATGTTTTTCTATCAGTTTGCTCCACTCAATCCTAGGTCCGCGACAGCTTCAGTCACGAGCGATATAGTACATGTCTCGATACTAAAACCGTACCACTCTCGCTCCGAAGACTGGTCTACCGGGTGGTGCTTCTGCCGCCGGCGGGTAACGTCACGGACTCAGATGATCGCGTAGAAAGATGACGACGAAGGGCTGAGCGGAACGCGCTTGGACAGCAGCAGTGTCGTACGCTTTTGCTACCAAATATACCCTGAGTGTATAAAAAAAACAAAGCGCATGAGTTTAAAGCCCAGTCCTAGCTAAGTAGGCAATCAACGCTCAATAAATGTAATCTTCGAAGAGTGCAGTTGCAATGACGACTCACTAATGCTCAGTTCATCCCGCTTCTGAATGTAAAATGATTCCAAAGATTCACGCGCCGTTTGTTTATTGCTCCTACCAAGGATCTTTACCTTATCATATCGCATTTCAGACTTGCAGGCTTTTCACTGCACAGGCAAATGTGCCAATTCGTTTGCTTTGTTTAAATTTAGCTCCTGTTCTCTGGTTTGTATGTTAACACATCACCCCGTCTGTCCAACATAAGACTTGCCACAGGTCAAGGGGGATCTCGTACACCACGCCTGTCTCACATCCATGAACGAAGTAGCGTGCCTGTAGTCACAGCCTTGCGAGGGGTACATCTGAAAAGGTGAGGGGTACATCATACATGCCTGCCACCTACTTGCGATTGTGGGTAACCTTGTGAATATATGGCACCACTGCAGGTCTTAGTCATCGTTTACTTACCAACTGCCACTGTTTTCTTGCATTTGATGTTCTGCATGACGCTCTCCGTCACTGACGACAGTAGGGAACTAGGGAAACCTGCCGTTTGAGGCGACGCACCTCAGTGTCAAAAGCAAACCGCATCGTGTGAACGCATGGTTTATTCAGGGCAGATTCCAGGCAGAGCATTGCGACACATCGTTTTGATAACTTTCAGGTGGCTGAGTCGAATGGCACCACCCCCGTTTAGCACGTAGGGAATACTGCCAGCAAACATGCCTGTTGCAGAAAGTCAGCCTTAGGTCTAAAAATTGTAATGTGTTCTGATGTGAAAGATCGTGTGTAAAACGAAGCGCTTTTTCATGCTGTCTAAGAACATTGAAACGTCATCGCAGTCTGTTAGAGAACCATTCTGATTAAAAACAACTAAAAATGCTCTATGTATCGAGAAGCTCTAAAATGCGCAGGCCATCACCTTGTTCAAAAACATCCGCAAGCTTACCGTCAGCACTACCTTACCGTCGCAAGCTCGCCGCAAGCCTACCGAAGACAAAAATGAAGGTACTCCTGAGGTGAAATTCTGAGAGCGTATAAAGCTTCCACCAAAACACAAGCACTATTTTGGAACGGGAGCTACAATACACTACACATGGAGCGTGACGCTCCGTGTGTAGCCTACTGAGCACGCGCTAGCGCCATGAAAACGTTTTCCTTTGGTTGTTCGAGTGCCATGACGATGATAAGTGAGAGCGCGCCGCGCCAAGAAGTCTTTTTCCTGTTTTCTTCAAGCGTCTTGATGATGATCACTTAGTGTCTTATGCAAAAAAGTTTGCTCGCTTGGCGTAATGCAGCCAAAGGCCCGTATAAAAATAAAAGAAACAGGAAACATACCCGACATAGAAAGAGAGAAATAGAAAAGGAGGTAGGGAGAAATAGCAAGGTACGTAAAAAGAGAAAAAAAATAAAGAAATAAAACAGGAAGAAAAAACAAAACCGGAAAAAAAAGAGAAGGCTGCCCAGCTCCGCATTGCTGTCTGAATTTTTTGCCCGCCGGCCTCACACAATGTTGGTCTTCTTAGACTCCATCTTTAATCCTACCTAATTACTTGCTTCATATACATAAATATTGTTAGTGATTTGTCAACGTCATTTTGAACAGCCCCATATCGTCCGCAAACGCAAGTAGCTGAGATTTCCACCGTTAATAGTCATTCACACTTTTCCCCGTTCTATTTCTTTAAACATTGTTAACGTACCGTGTATAAAATTGAAGAGGTATATCTTCAGCTGACACTATTCTCAATCACGAATTTCTTGGTCTTCTTGAGGAATACCGTGGTTGTGTGATCGTTTTAGATGTTGGCTATGGTATCTACAGATGTTAAGGGGGGTATATTAGGTTAGATTGACCGAGAAAGCGATTTTTTTTATTTCATTAATAAAAATACTACCCATTCTGAGGAGAAAAGCCATACATTGGCGAGTGCATTGGAGTGATTCATGTCCTTTAAAAATGGTGCCCGAGACCGCGCGTCCTAACGAATATTCGGGATTTTTTTCGTCGTTGTTTCTGCGCGTATGTATTTTTTAAATCATAACTATGGCTATATCGGTGGAATATATGAGCTTCCTATCATGTTCATCTTTTTCGATCAATTATTTTCCAACCAAAATGCAGTTCAGCGTGATTATTACTCTATGTTGTGTGCACGTTCCGCAAGTGTTTTAAAACATAAAGGATTTAGAACACTTGCGGTATATAAAGAATTAAAACATTAAGTGTTTTGAAACACAACGGTCATGATCACTTTTGTTTTATTTTCCAAACTTGATGTACGTTTCCTGCAAAACAATTCAACCGATCGGGCTCAAATTCTCTCAGATTATATTTAAATCTTTTCCAAATAATCTCGACCTACAACTAGATGGGACAGCAGGCCATTCATCCTTTTAGTTGTATTGGAGAATATATTGTAATATGACGGGAAGAACAGCAAGCAGTTCGAAACATGCAGCGCGCACCTCAAGCAGAAAGGACTCACGAAATGAGCATACACAGGACGAGCGCGGACTGTCACAGCTCGACACTTAAAGCGCGCTGCTCTAACAAAAAGAAAGACGCTCGAAACGAACGCACAAGTATACACAAGACAAGCGCGCACAACTGCCACAATGGTAACTTCGTGTGTGAGCAGCGCACTCCTTTCGTAAACGCAGCCGCTGCGGCGAGCGCAGCGACCTTCGTGCACTCTCCACTGTAACTTCAAAGGAAACTTGCGGTGGAAGCACGACGTACAAAGCGCCCCAATGCCCCGATCAGGAGATAAGCTCGCGCGCACGAACGACCACTCCCTGTAGAGGCGCGCGCTCATCGCAGCGATAGGCGCGACGACCTTTGGAGCGCACACTCCGTGCCACCTTCTAGCCATGTCGCTAGTGATGACTAAAACGCGCTGAAGTCGACGAGCTCTGAGGACCGCCAACGGAATGTGGTGTATATAAATATCTTGCCGTTAGAAAGCTGAGGTACGCTCGCTTCCGTGGCCGAGTGGTTTCTCGCCGTGCGCTGCGGAGAGAATGGTCGTAGGTTCGACGCCCGGTGATGGAACTTTTCTACTAGTTTTTTTTTATGTCAGTATGTTCGTTTATATTTACAACGTCATATCCGTGACGGAAATACGCCACAGGAGCCGTGGTGGACCCCGGCATACAACACTTTCATGTTAAAAATTTGAAATCAAGAGGCAGAGCCTCTTAACGGGTTATGTAGCTCCGTTACAATGCTTGATGACTAAATCAAATAAGATGACACTGACACAATAGAATTTGATATGCCAGCCTGGCTTCCTATCGGCGGGTCTCGAGAAAGAAGCTGTTTTGATGAAGTACCAACACACCCACATTACCACCTTGGTGATGAAGTAAAATTTCGCATCTCCACGAACTGCATCATGACAGGTAGGCCGAGCCCTGGGGCTCGTCCTTACCGTAAATCACTCATGAGATTGCCGAATCGCCCATGTCAATGACTGACAACGCGTGTGTACAATATATACAACGTGTTTTTTGCCGTTGAGCCGGCGCTTCCCGCGTCCTCAACGCCGGGGTAGCAGCTTGTTGGCGTTGCCGTTTTGCCGCTGCTTTCCGAGCTCTCGCCTCCGGGGTACCTTGCTGTCTGCGTAGATGTGGATCCGCCGCATGCCGTGCCGTCGCCTTTCGGAGTAGCAGCTTGTTGTCGGCGTTGCCGCTTTGCCTTTCACGGGCGACAGTGCGTACACGACCGTTTTCATTCATGGCAGAAGGAGAATGTGTAGTCTGGAACGCTCTTATTCTTCATCGTCATCAGCGTCATCGTCATCGTTATGACGTGTTGTCCGTACATTCCATGTGCTGTGCCGTGATGGCGGATACACAATGTGTGGTCTGGAACGCGCTTATTCTTCATCGTCATCAGCGTCATTGCCATCCTCATGACGTATAATGGTTACCTTGCATGTGCTGTGCCGTGATGGCCGCTTCATCGTCATCGCACTAGCGTGGCTACGGCGGAAAATGGTGACAAGAGGGGACAGGCCTCGTTCATAAGCTGCTTCGCATCTAATATGCACGTGCTGTTGATTCTGTGGAGCGTTTACTCTCCATTTGATCACGCCATCGTTGTAGTGCATAACGTCTCCGCCGAACAATGTAAAAAGGATTGATGGAAAATGGGTGTCTGTCACGTTTCCATGCGCACTAACAGTAACACGCAATATACCCGCTCTTAACTAGCTGCGAATAAAAGCGTTGATGACGACATTAGTGTTCCGGCTCTTTCGGAAACGAATTTGGTGGAAAAGAAAGTAAAGTAAAAAAAAACTGGCAGATCCCACGCACTGTGGCAATCGATGTAATGCAAAGCAGCCAGCAAGGAACAAATCATGATGTACATAATATGCATGTCATTATTTACAAGTTAGGACCTGTCACTTGTGTTCGTCATACAGTTACGTCACGCAATGCAAAATTTGGTGTATATCAAGCCAGCGAACTGGGCGCAAGCGCACCATGAGCGTGGCGTATAAATAGCATTGTGGATGGCATGCATGCCAAGATTTCCATGTTACCACATGCCACTTGCGTTCGCTTATTTTTTTACCTCGAATTGCAGCGAGACGCGAGACCAATCTGCCTCCGTTTCGCACGCGTTCGTATTCTCGTGCTTTGCACATCGTGCAGACGCCATCCGCGTTCCAGCATTTAAATTGACCGACACTTTGTCAATACCGAAGTGTGTTCCTCGAACGCCTGTGCCCTCAGGGGCTGGGTCGGTCAGAGTCAAACGTGATGCGCGCGTCTCCCTTCTTGCATGATTAGAGATGCTGGACGCAGCGACGCTACGCAAGCCAAGTGCGAGCGCAGTAGAGCCCAACCATGTTGGCCCAACGTGACCGGCGTCCGTTCGCGCGTCCCGGCGTCCGCCTTGCACCGTGTCAGGGCACGCCTAGAGAGAGGTACGGACGGACAACCGGACGGACAGACGTGAGCATCAGACATTAAAAGCTTTCGCCTTAAAAATTGTGTGTATATCAAGCTAGCGAAATGGCCACGAGAGTGTCATGAGCGTGGCATAGAAGTCATGTTGCACATGACATGGCATGACTTCGATATTATCACTTGTAATTTATGCTCGTCATACAGTAACGTCACTCAATACCAAATTTGGGTGCATATCAAGCTAGCGAAACAGCCCCTAGAATGTCATGAGCGTGGCATGCAAGTCATGTTCCACATGACATGTCCTGATTTCTATACTACAACTTGTCATTTATGCTCGTCATACAATCACGCCACTCAATACAAATTTTTTGTACATCAAGCTAGCGAACTGGACGCAAGCGCACCATGAGTGTGGCATGCAAGTCATATGTTGCACATGACATGCAGTTCATGATTTTCATATTAGCACCTGTCATTTTGATGGTCATGCAGAAATGTCTCATCGTACCAATTTTTGGATATATCAAGTTAAGAAAACGGCCTCAGGAGCACTAATGCCATGGCATGTAAATCATACTTTTCATAACATGATTTTCATGTTATCACCAGTCATTAATGTTTGTCATACAGTCATGTTATTCCATACCAATTTTGGTATAAATCCCATTAACGATACGGCCAGGAGGGCATAAAGTCGTAGGCGCCTAGATAGATAGATAGATACGCTCAAAGTCGCCGAAGTTCGCCAAGAAATGCTTCTCATTTAAAATTTAAGGCAGTGCCATACTAAATGGTATGACACTGCCTTAGATTGCCAGTGCCCAATGGATGAAAATCAAGGTCACTTCGTACAGCGAGAGGAGACAGAAGAAACAGAAGGACGACCACGAGGACACAGACCAAAGCCCCTTGTACTGCTCATACGTTCTTCTCTCCTAAAAAGCTGCAGACGTCAAAGTTGAAGGCAATGCGGGCGGTACATCTTATTTCAGTGAAGAATGCCGCGGGAGCGCCACAGCCACAAATGAGAGAGACCAGACGAAGACAGAAAGAGAAGACTGCTGCTTCTGAGGGGTACCAAACCAATGAAGAAAACGGTTCAAAACAAGCTCTAGAAGAACATCGTGGAAGAGTCGGCATCGTCGATGTCCATGCGAACAAACACTGATCATCGACTTATTCCACAACAAACCCTCATTGTGGCAGATAAGATCTTCACCGAAGAGTCGAAAAAGTGTTGATCGATCGTCATGACGGCCACGTTCGCGTGCCCGCCAAATGACACAGCAGTATTCCGGCTCTTGAATAGCTACGGTTGAAGCATTGATGTCAGTGATAGTGGTACTGGCCGAAAAAATTCGGTAGAAAGCCATCCGAGCATCCTTTCGGTGCATCTGGAGCAAGGCAGCATTGCGTGAAAGGATTGCGCATGGATTGTTCGTTCGGTAAGCTTGTGGCTCTTCACTTGAACACATTTTCGTTCCGGGCAGCAAGATCTGCGTCGAAAAAGAAGAAATGACCGCATCTCCACGAAGTGAATGATGATGAGTGGGTGAAGGAGTGGGATCAGTCGGTGTAACCGCAAATCACCCGTGACATTGCCCACTCACGCATGTAAATGAGTGACAAAGCGGCGTACAATTATACACATTGTTTATTGGTGATAAATATTATATCGTGTTGAGTTGTGGATTTCGTTTTGGGTATTTCATTATTACTGCTTTGTGTCCCGTGAAAAGCAGAGCCAATGGTTCTTCTATCAGAACTAGCCTGAAGATGAAAGACAAGGTCTATGCACATTCCTCTGGTGGTTGTTGGTTGTTTCCAAAAATACGAAATGCATCTAAGAGCGTATCGAGACGTCATATACTGCACAAGCCAGTCGTCCGTGATGTCAACGCTGACCCTTTTGCCGCCACTAGCCCAGCTATCGCCTCCGTGGTGGCAGCGTGTTGTCGGCGTTGCTGTAGAGCTGCCGCTTCCCGCACCCTCAACTGCGACTCCGCTTGGCGTTCTTGTCGTTTGGCAGAAAGAGAATGTTCCATGGTCGTCAGTGTCGTCGGGTATCGTGCATGAACTAACGCACCTATTCTTCCTCGTCATCAGCGTTATCGTCATCGTCATGGCGTATAGTGGGTACCTTGCATGTGCGGCTGGCTATGACAACGGCAGAGAAGCCTCGACCTCAAGAAGCTTGACCCCTAAAATGGGTTGGCGGATCCGCATGTGTGCCGCTATCGCATGTCCGTTGAAGGACCACGCAGTACGCGTGCTGTTTAACAGCTAGCGTAGACAATTTGTTACGGGGAGACTACATTTACACTATATATTCACACAGTATATTCAGCTGCTGACAGGATGGTGGCCAGCTAGCAGGGACTCTTCACGTCGTCTTCTTTTCTGTCCTCTTCGTCGTCGTCTTCAGCCCGTTACATGATTTCCCGGGCAGCTGGAGCACCGACCCGGGGCTAATCAGGAGGCAGTGGAGTAATAGGGCTTCAGCCGCGTGACATGCACTATGTTAGTACGAGGACTAACTATGGTGGGATCACTAGGGGTTATTTCTAGGTGACGTCGGTTACTGGGCGTAAGATGTGGTAAGGGCCGAAATAGCGTTGAAGTAGCTTTTCCGAAAGTCCGAGGCGACGCGAGGGGGGACCAAAGCAGAAGCAGACTACGACGTGTCTAGTGGACGTCACGATGGCGGGCGTCATATATGGGCCTCTGATTGTCCTGTGAGTCCGCTACTCGGCGTCGAGCACCATGGCGCGCCTCTTGGGCCTTCGTCATTGCTTCCCGAGCGTACTCCGACGTATAACTTAGTCTGGATGGCAGGAGTGTGTCGAAAGGTAGCGTAGGGTTGCGGCCGAGCAACAGAAAAAAATGGAGAGAACCCAGTGGTATCGGGCCGAGAAGAATTATACGCAAATGCGACAAACGGTCACGTAGTGTCCCAGTCGCGATGGTCGGCGGAGACATACATGGATAGCATGTCAGTAAGAGTTCGATTGTGTTTAGTTGCGCAGTATCGTAGAAGGTCATCAACGATTTTCGAAAGGAAGTAGCGGCCTCGGTCTGTGAGGAGCTACCGATGGGCCCCGTGGTGTAGGATGACTTTTTCCAGGAGAAAGTCGGCGACATCAGTTGCACAGCTAGTTGGAAGAGCCCGTGTGATCGCGTATCGGGTTGCATAATCGGTTGCTACTGCGATCCACCAATTGCCTGCAAGCGAGGTAGGAAAAGGGCCAAGGAGATCAACACCAATCCGGTAAAATGGCTCTGATGGTCGTTGACAAAGATCGCAGGCAGCAATATAACGGGAGACGTCGCGGTAGAGACCAGGCCAGAAGCACCGGCTAACTTTGTCATATGTCCGGGACACGCCGAGGCGACCGGCTGTCGGCATATCGTGAAGCCGGGCGAGAACAGTCTCACGCAGGTGAGGAGGAACGACGAGTAGTCTGTCGGGGCCGTCAGGACACATGTTGCAATGGTACAATACACCATCCGATCTGCTACAGCTGTTTGGGTCAACTCCTGCAGCCCTGCTGCCCTGCCGCGCCTGACATGCAGGTTGCTGACTTCTTCTTTTCCCTCTCTCCTCTCCTTCCTCCTCTCCCACTTTCTCTCTTTTCACATCCTCACTCCCTATCCCCACCTCCCCCCTTCCCATTTCAAGGCACTGCGCCGTGCTCCCTATAGGGCTGCAGAAATTAGGTGCCTTTTTCCATTCTTCCTCTAACCACCTACACACACAATACACCATCATGAAGCTCAAACATTCGAAGAGAAGGGTCGGGCGTCGACGATGTTGGCATTTGATTGATATCAAATGCCAACATCGTACACCTTCACAAAGGCGGCGGTACACCTTCACAAAGAAGGTGTACCGCCGTTGCTCGACTCCGATATCGCGAAAAGCGGAGAGAGAGAGAGAACGCTGGTAGATAGGGTGGCCGTAGAACTATCTGCTGTGTCGACAGGATATCGGGACGAGCAGTCGCCATCTTGATGCAAGCGGCCGGTTTTGTTCACGACTGACTAGTCGAATTCTTGAAGGCACAGCGCCCAACGACCAAGGCGGCCTGAAGGGTCTTTCAGGGACGAAAGCCAGCACAAAGTATGGTGATCAGTGATGACTGAATGGCCGGCCGTACAAAAAGGGGCAACATTTTCCAACTGCCCGTACAAACGCCAGACATTCGCGTTGAGTAATGAAGTACTTCGCTCAGCATGAGAAAGAAGGCGGCTGGCATACGCAACAACGCGTTGCCGACCTTGTGTTTGGGCTAGGACTGCACCGATGCCATGGCCACTTGCATCGGTACGGACTTCTGTTGGAGCTGAGACGTCAAAGTGGGCGAGAATAGGTGGAGAAGTAAGCAGTCGTATCAGATTAGATAACGCATCCCCTTGCTCAGGGCCCAAGATGAAGGGAGCGTCTTTCTTGAGGAGCTGAGTGAGAGGGCGCGCAACGTCGGCAAAGTTTTTGACAAAGCGGCGGAAGTAAGAGCAGAGGCCAAAGAAACTGCGAACGTCTTTGGAACAAGTTGGCACAGGAAAACCTTTCACTACCCATATTTTATCTTGATCAGGGCGAACACCGAAAGAAACAACGAGATGTCCGAGCAGAGAAATTTCACGACGAGCGAAGTGGCTTTGGCCGTTTTAGCTGCAGGCGCGCCTTACGGAAGACAGATAAGAGCTTCGATAGCCTTTCAAGGTGCGTCGCAAAGGATGTAGTAAAAACGATTACGTCATCCAGGTAGCAGAGGCAGATGAACCACTTGAAGCCATGCAAAAGTACATCCATCATACGTTCAAATGGGGCGGGCGCATTGCACAAACCGAACGGCATCACTTTAAACTGGTAAAGGCCGTCGGGAGTGATAAATGGCGTCTTCTCACAGTCCATGTCTTGAAGGCAATTTGCCAGTACCCGGAGCTGAGGTCGATGGAAGAAAAATATTTCGCGCCCTGAAGGCAATCCGGGGCACCGTCAATGCGTGGCACAGGATAGACGTCCTTCTTGGTGACCTTGTTTAGATGCCGATAATCAACGTAAAATTGCCAACTGTTGTCCTTCTTCTTAACAAGGACAACAGGGGACGCCCATGGACTGCAGGAAGGCTCGATGATATTCCGAGAAAGCATTTTGTCACATTCTTGTTGGATTATCTGTCGCTCAATATGGGAGACAGGGTAGGGTTGCCGATGGATTGGTTTCGCATCGCCTGTGTCAATCCGATGTTTAACAATCGATGTTTGTCCGAGAGGGTGGTCGCGAAGGTTGAATATGTCCGAAAATGACGCAAGGAGAGCGCGTAGTTCATCAGCATGTTCGGTCTGTAAGTCGGGTGCAATGATCTTCGTTAGGGCGTCTTGTTCTGATAGAGAAGTAGAAGTCTTCTCGACACATGAAGCTCTGTCATATCCTAAAGTTGAGATTTAGCAGTCTGCCATCGTCATGATTTCCGCCATGAGGAAGAACCTGTGCACACAGGCCAAAATTGACTAGCGGTAGACAGGATGCGTGGTCCGGTATAGTAACGACAGTGTGCGGAAACGCAACGTTGTGCGAAAGCAGGACGTCCACATTGGGAGACACTATGTAGTCACCGTATGGTACAGGTGGTACGAGTGAGATTCCGATATACGCAACTGCCCGTTGAGGAAGGCGAATGTGTTGTGCAGAACAGAGCCGACTTCAACGGCACGTGGGAGGATCAACAGCAGAAGGTAGAGCGAGTTGCACCACACCGGCAGAACAGTCTATCAAGGCCGAATGTTCTGACAAGAAATCAAGTCCCAAAATTACGTAGTGAGGGCAATGTTCCAGGACGTAAAACATAACCGATGTGTGTTGTCCAGCGACGCTTACACGAGCTGAACACACACCCATCACAGCAGGTGTTCCCCCCATCGGCAGTTCGGACAACAACAGTTGGGGCAGGAGTCAGGGCTTTCTTCAAGCGTGTTCTAAGGTCAGCGTTCATAACAGAGACGTGCGCGCCAGTGTCAATGAAGGCCGTAACTGGTACACCATCCACGTCAACATTGATAACGTTCCGATGTGTGGGCAGGGTCAGTAGAGGATTTTGGCACCGGGTCGGTTTTGCAGCACCACCTCTAGGAGCTGCTCACGTCAGTTTTTCGGAGGTGAGCGCCGGAAGGAGCTTGGTGACGGCAATCGACGAGATGGGGGCGAGCGGGAGAAACTGCGTTGCGGTGAAGGTGAGCGGCTCGGTCGAGTGGGCAAAGTGTCATCAGGCGTTAGCGGCTCTGTTTGCGGCGATGAGCGTGAATTATCGGCAGATTAGCGATGGAAAGGCCATGGTGTGAAGTTAGACCAAGCATGGCAGTGACGAGAAATATGGCCCACACGTCCGCAGTTGAAGCATATTGGCCGGCCGTCTGGTGTGCGCCGTTCCGCCGGGTTACGATAACGTGGCGGAGCAGAAAAGCGGCGGTTGGGTGTGACAGCAACAGGTGGATTTGGTGGGGTGTAGTCAGGTCGATGAATAGCGCAGATGTTGTTCAAACCGACATTGGTCAATTCTTGACGCACGACGGTCTGGATGAGAGAGACGGTGGCGTGATAGTTGTCGGTGATGAGGGTTGGTGATGTGAGAGGAGCCGCAGCTTCGATTTCCCGGCGGACAATGCGGACAACGTTGCTGGAACTTTTCGTAGAAGGCTGGCGGGGCTCTTCGCAGGTGGACGTAGCAGCCGTGTTGGGTAGGCGTGCAAACTGGTGGAGAATGCGGCGGCTCTTGGCTTCCACAAAGCGCCAGCATTCGGCAATGATGTCTTGTATAGTAGATAAGTTCTTGAATACAAGAAGGTGAAATGCATCATCTGCTATACCGTTGATTACATGGGCGACCTTGTCGGCTTCGGACATCTGTGAATCCACCTTACGGCACAAAGCCAGCACGTCCTGGATGTACACCCGCTCCCAAAAGTTTACGGAACGCGGGCTCCACTGAAAATGCGAATTTCTGCTCTGTTAGTGCCCGGCGCATCTAACCTAGGAGGTAGCTGTGTAGGTCGCAAAAACTACTACAAGCTGGAACATCTGTTTGGAGGCTATGTTCAAAGACAAAGCGGTAATACATCATTTTCAGAAATCTTGTGTTCCGAAAATTTTGAGGGCGGGGGTATGTGAGGTAGGACTCTGTGAATATCTGAGCACGAGACGCGAGCTCTTTTTCGGGCAGAGGGCTGACGTCACACAGCCCTACCAAATAGCTCCCGAAGCTTCTGCTTGCATAACTCCCCAGCTGGTCAGCTCCTCATCGTGCATTTCGTACCAGACCTTCGCGGTGTCCCTCAGGTAGAAGATCACATTGGCCAGCATGAGCGTTGGGTCCCATCGCATACGTACGCCCACGCGCTCGTCTGTATTTAGCCACTCTTCCATGTCCACACCACCGGTTCCCGAAAAGGTACCTGTGTCTCTCGGGGGCTCTAAAATGAGGGTTGACGGGCCGGTTGGAGTAGGCACTGTAGCCGGTGCATGGTCGGCAGTGTTTACTTCGGTCGCCAATGAAGAGACAACTAAGCGCCCGCTGCGAAGCTTCGTCTTGCGTGAGGAGAATACCCCGCACCTTATACCAAAGATGTTACGGGAGACTATATTTACACTATATATACACAGAGTAAATTCAGCGGCTGACAAGATGGGGGGCCAGCTAGCAGGGAGTGTTCACGTCGTCTTATTTTCTGTCATCTTAGTCGTCGTGCTCAGCCCGTTACAATATTGATGGCAACGTCAAAGAGGCTGGTACTGTCAGAAAAAGGTTTGGCAGCTGGCCCTTCGAGGTTCCTTTCAGCGTTTCTAAAACAGGGCACCGTTGCGAGGATGTGATACCCATGTGCTGTTCAATGCCCATGTGTTGTTTTCGTTAATTGGTGAATGTATTGCTGTTGTGCGTTTCTTGCTGCTGCTCTCGGGTGACACCGAACAAAATCCTGGACCTGATTCAGCAGCGGTGCAGGCAGAACTGAAGAAACTATCTACCGGACAATCTAAACTTCTTTCGGAAGTGCATGAGCTAAAATGACAGCTACTAGCTGTCATTTCAGCGCCACCTATCGAATGGAACCGAAAACATGTCATTCCGCCATGTTTTGTTCACCCACGGCGATGCGCGCAGCTGATACGAGTACGCGACCATCGCAGCAGGCAGTTCTGACTCGCTGCAATCCCTCTTGCGCGGTTTTCTGTGTACGGATTTGACCAGTAGGCGAGCCTTGGCAATGCCGTCGTGTTGCTGTGTTCCCTTCTGCAGCCAACGGAGCGTCAGAGATGACCACGAAGACAATAAGATACGTGCGTTAACCTATTCGCGTACTCAAGTAGTGAGTGTTTACTTAAAAAATGCGCCAAGAGCGCGCCGTGAGACGCACGAACATGTGTGTCACGATGTTAGTAATGGCCCGGCGTGTTTCGCTCGAGTCGGCGGACTGCACTCAGGAAAGGCGACACAGGTGTGACGAAAACACAACCTTCATTTCACACACATATATATATATACACACCCACACACAAAAATAGAATTAGTTAGATATAGCTACAGTTCCCCAAAACACACTAATTAGCACGTCCTATTCAGTTCTACGCGTGGCCTTTACGTACACAACAACCAGTACGAAAATTGTCAGCCGCTTACAGTTGGTCTTCACGCGCTGACCCCGCACCGCTGAAAGTCGCGTCCGTCGCTCCTTGCGTCAGTCGCCCTGACGTCGCCGCGGCTGCCGGCCGCTTCACACACGAGACGTCGTACTCGTGCGTCGTTGACGTGGCAGCTGGACGGGCGGCCGCAAGCCCGGGCTCGTTGAAGGTCGGCGGCGTAAACGCTGACCGGCCCCGACCTTTCCCAGCACAGCCAGCCAGCTGGACAACCGGACCGCACCGCACCTCGCCGAGGCCAAAGCTCAGGCGGGTCTCCCAGCCGTTCTCCCGTGCGCGTGACCCCCCTCCACGGTGGCTCCTGCCGCGCGCACACTCCGCTTCTTCTTCTTTCATCTGCTCTTATTCCGGCCTTCTTTTCCCCACTTCTCTTGTCATCCCTGACAATGTGAAACATGTGGCTCGTGCTTACATTGGACCTAGTGTAATGGGATATGCGGTATGGCTGATAACTGCGTTCGTACCGATTAATATACTATGCGGTTATTCGTCACCTCTTCGATAGCTGGGCCTGTGCCCTGCGAGCGATCCACTGCTTACGATGCGACGCTTCCGCAATCCACTGTCGCCCTACGACTATCACTGTTACCGGTCAGCATTGCCGGTGTAGGTAATATAACTATGAAGGGCGTGCACGCAGCGCTTCCACTACCACTCCGCTACCACGCGCATAGCTGACAACCTGTGTAAGTGGTGACCGTAGGGCCTTATAAGCACACTAAATCAGTTAAAGAACCGATAAATTGTCGCATTTTGCCGCCACAATGTTCGTACTAGTGCGAATTGGACACTACGCGTATAGTTACGTACAGTGAGTGGCACTGCTCGTACAGTAGCCAAGCATATATACAAAAAAGCGCCGTACTACACAGGAGGTGCCACATTACTACACAGGAGATGCTACACAGGGAGATGACGCATGTCGCAGCGCCGCTTGTAGCTGCGCTGCGACGTGCGGCTCGAGGGGCCAGACACGCTCTGCCTGGCGGAGTAGACGTCAGCACTCCTTTGAGAAAAGCTCTCGGGAATAACCGACAAGTCCGCAAGCCACTCGAGCCTCTACGTGCGTTGATACTTCTTGCTGCCGCCGCCTCGCACGAATGAACAAGATATAGCGGCAGAGCTCCCGACCCATGTTGCCAGACTGAATTTTCTAAAGGGTCTATTGAGCCCTTGAGGCAGCAGCTGGGAACAGTGCAAACCGACACTACTGAAACGGCTCGTCGAGTTTGCAATATTGAAACCCGCCTTGATGAAGCAGAGAACCGATCTCGACGTAATAATTTGATCTTTTATGGCATTAATGACGCTAATAAATCCGAATGATTTGCACAGTCTGAAGACTTGGTAATTAAGCTGCGCTCCGAGCAATTGAATTTTTCCTTGTAGCCAAAGGAAATTGAGCGAGCCCATCGCCTTGGTCGATACTGTTCTGGTCGTAACCGGCTTATAATTGTGAAGCTTTCATTTCTTAAAACCAAAGAAGCCATCTTGTCAAACGGCCGTAAGTGTAAAGACACTCCTTACAGTAGGGAGGAACATTTTTTCCAAGAAAGTGCAGAACGCACGCAGACACTTAGTTGGTTTTGCGAGAAGCAAGGCAGTTCCGTTTTCCCTTCGCTACAAGACATTATTAGTTGGGTCAAAGCGCTATATTTTTGATGAGACATCCCAATCAGTTAAAGAATTAAGCAAACGCGTGGTCATCGCCATCCGTATCGACCTGCACCGCCTGCCCCTCAGAAGTTTTTTTTTCAATCTCTGTTCTATATACCAATATTAGAAGCTTCCTTTCCAAACTTGAACAGGTAGCTGACGTCGTATCCTCATCTGAAAGTGACTTACTTATTTTGACTGAAACGTGGCTTACTCATGAAATCGCTGACAGTGAAGTTGTGACAGAACTGCCGAACTTTGATCTTTTTCGCAAGGACAGGTAGGGTGCTCGAGGCGGTGGTGTTCTTATCGCCGTAAAAAACAGCTGAAGTGTTCCGCTGTTCACGTGCCCACGAAACTGGAAACTCTCTGGCTTATCAGTCGAGCTAATCCACAACTACTACTCGTCGGTGTCTGCTATCGTCCCCCCCAACAGTAATGCCGACTTCCCCGGTGAGCTGAATAATATCTTGTCCTTTTTAACAAAAAAATTCCCGAACGCGTTCATTTGGCTTTCTGGGAACTTCAGCTACCCACATAGAGACAGGACTGACTATTCTAGCTCAGGTGTCAGTAATGCAGGAGTTCCTAGATGTTTGCCTTAATTTCAACTTCTCACAGATGGTGAATGAGCCCACGCGTGTAACTCATGATACCGCAAACATACTTGACCTGATACTAACCACCCATCCAGACAGCATGTCCTCCATTAGCTATTTACGCGAAGTAAGCGACCACAAAATAATTCAAGCAGTTTTCTCTTTCTCGCCCATGAAAGATTATACGGATCAGAAAACAATCCGCCTGTACGACAAAGGAAATTATACCGCAATTGATAGTAAATTAGAAGTATTCTACCAACCATTTGAATCGGGCTTCAAAAATCGATCGATGAATGAAAACTGGTGCCTCTTCCAAAACAAGCTGACTAACCTTGTTGCACAGTATATACCTACAATCGTACTCCGGCCTCATCGCAACCGGCCATGGTTCACAAACGCACTAAATAAAAACTTGAGAACAAAGATAAACGTCTGTTTCGCTCCGCTAAACTTCGGCCAAGCCCAAACTCCTGGAATAAATATTACGAAGCTGAACGCACCTACTTAGCCGCTATTCAGAAACAGAAACACATTTTTTTTCATTCAGACCTACCACGCATGCGCAATAATAATCCCAAAAAATTCTGGCAGGTAATCAATCCTAAATCATGACCTGCTATCAGAATTTCTAGACTGCGAAATTTTATCCGACATAGAGTGTGTTAATTTATTTAATTCGGATTTTGTGTCTGTTTTCACAACTGAACCACTCATGCCTCTCCCTGCGTATGCTGCTCACGCCATGCCTCAAATGTCTGATATCAATTTTTATCTACACTCATTGACAATCATAAGTTATCTTCATCAGCCGGTGTTGACGAAATCACCTCGAAGCTATTAAAAACCACAAAGTGCATATCTGCCATGTATCTAACCCTGCTGTTCTCACAATCATTTTCATCAGGCTCCCTTCCAGACGAGTGGAAAAGGAGCAAGGTCGTTCCAGTCTTCAAATCCGGTAACCGTGAATCACGATTAAACTATCGCACCATATCCATCACTAGTATCCCTTCCAAAATCATGGAACACGTCATATTTTCACACGTTATGAATTTTCTCGACAGTAATAACTTTTTCAATCCGTCACAGCATGGTTTCCGTAAGAATCTGTCATGTGATACACAACTTGCCTCATTTCTGCATGATCGCCACTCAAACCTTGATCGTAACATTATAAACGACATCATTTTTCTAGACTTCGCGAAAGCGTTCGATAATGTAGCTCATAAAAGATTAATATTAAAACTTTCTCACTTAAACTTGCACCCTAACGTCCTAACTTGGATAAAAGAGTTACTTCGTAACCGGTCACAATCTGTCAATATTAATAATACTGCTTCTAAATTTCTACCAGTAAATTCGGGCGTCCCCCCAGGGTTCAGTTTAGGTTCCCTCTTATTTTTAATATACATAAACGACTTACCATTATATGTATCCTCTAACATTCGAATGTTTGCCGATGATTGCGTTCTGTATCGATCTATCATTAACAATAACGACCACATCTCATTGCAGAATGACTTAAATAACGTTAAGAAACGTGTGACGTGTGGTTCATGGCCTTCAATCCTTGTCAATCTCCCGCAGCCGTAATCGCAATACCCTTCATTTCACAACTGACAACCGCCCCATTGATATTGTCGACTCATACAAGTACTTAGGTATTACAATCACGCATGATCTCATCTGGTGCTCTCATGTGACTAACATCACGTCATCTTCAAACAAAACTTTAGGATTTCTCAAACGTAACATCTGCAGTGCTCCTAATCACGTAAAACTACTCGCATACAAAACATTAATTAGGCCCAAACTCTAATGTGCATCACCCATTTGGCATCCTCATCAGATGTACCTCAGCGACGTCATAGAACCCGTTCAGAATAGCGCCGTAAGGTATATTCATTCATCATTTTTATTCGACATCACTGTTTCGTCATTAAAAGCAAATTCCGGTTTGGACTGGCTAGCACATCGCCGTCGTATCGCGAGCGCCAAGCACCTTACGTTCTACCTAATATGCGCATTTCACTGCACAGAGGCCATTCATTTAACCTTGCTCGTCCAAGTGCACGTACTGTCGCTTGCTCGTCATCATTTTTCCATCGCACAGCCAAAGACTGGAACGGCCTTCCCACCACATCATCTACATCGCCACTTCACCTGCTATCACGGAAGAAATGACAAGACTTATTCGCGGACAAATTCTGTAATTTTTGTTTGTATAACGACCCCTTATGTAACACCCCTCGGGGGTCTTTAGGGTAAATAAATGAAAACGAAATGAAATGAAATCGGTGCAGTTGGTGGCTCTTAAGTCAAACACGCTGTCGTTCTTGTGAACAGGTCCTGCACGGCAACGTGAAAACAGGATTGGCGGATCCTCATTTTGTCGCGTTGACATGCCCGCTGAACGGCCATGCAGCATAGAATGCCTGCTCGTAAAGAGCTGCGGAACAAGGCTTTGTGGAATTGCTAACGATGCTGGTATTGGCAGAAAAAAGACTCCATAGAAACGAATGCTAAATTCCACTCGGCGTGTATGAGCTGGGCACTATTGGGAGTATAACATGGGCATGTGCTCTTCATTCGGCCAAGCATTTGATTTTTCACTTGAAGGCAGTGGTTTGCGCAGGGTTCAGGCGGGGGTGGCGAAGGTTCGTCGCAGAGCCCCCCCCCCTCCCATTTACGTCGATATATGGGGCTGACTTTTCGCCACCCCCTGCTTCGCTGAATCCCCCCTCCCTATTATGCCAATGTATGGGGCTGGCGGAAACCCGCAAGGTGGCGGAAGGGTTAATAAAAGGAAAAAAGACAACGGGTGGTTGTCTATTTTCCCTTTATTAACCCTTCCGCCACCTTGCGGGTGTCCGCAGAACTCATTTGCATTACTTCTGTCCATGTGCTTCGAGTTGTCGATGGATTCGCCCTCGCGCTGCCAATTGCTAGCTTCCTGGTTAGCTCAATTCGTAGAGCGACCGCCCTGGATAGGCGTTGGTCCCAGGTTCGAACCCCGGACTAGGACGAATTTTTCGACAACTAAGAAGCTTTTCATTCTGAGAAATACGTATGGATTTCCTTGTGGCTTCATGCTACAAACGGGTGGTTGTCTATTTTCCCTTTATTAACCCTTCCACCACCTTGCGGGTTTTCGCAGAACTCATTTGCATCCATTCGAAGGCGTAGTTACTCTGGTTGGCAAGATTAGCACCGAAAAGTGCGAAATTGACATGACACATGTACAAGTCTGCGGTATCTATTTAATTTGTGATATTCGTCGGGGTTTCTGGAGCAGGGAAATAGCTCAGCAACGTTTGATCGCTGCTGTGAGGGCCGCAGATTATCGAGCGAGGCAATACTGGCACAATGACACAAGATCAATATAGACTAGAAGAACAGTGTGCAGGGGCGCTAGAAGCTGTAACGAGGAAAGAGAGCAAGCCGCGGAGGCGCATGCGTGTAGATAACTAATCATAATAAAGGAGTTGACAGAAACCGAATTGCACATACCCGTAAGCACAGTGCGTAAGTGCCAGATATCTCAAAGGCAACGGCCAGATATCTCTGAGAGTCCGCGGTTATTAATCACAGCCTTCAATGAAAGATTCGCTCACCTCGACGCGTATATCCAACGTTTCGAGACACTAGAAATCGTACGAGACTGGTAGAGACGATGGCCATTTTTTGTGATATGCAAAAAGCAGACGTGCTAGATGATGACAAGGTGTTAGAAGCTTTTGACAGTAACTGCTGATGCTTTCAGATAAGCAATCGTGAGCTCCAAGCAAAAAAAAATTGAGATGATTCACCATTTTACCACTCCAATCTCCGAAAACCTTCGTCGATCATTGGAGATAGCTAGTAGAAAAACAACGCTAAAGGGCTTGCGAGACAACATAATTGCCAAAAAACGAAGCATCATGGAAGAGGGGGAGTCGCAATATAACGATAGCGTTAAAGAACTGGATTCACAGAAACTCCGGTGTACGCGTCGGCGTTGGCTTTCTTGGTTGAGAACGAAAATTTGATATCGTTACAAGCAAAGTAGGCTATAAAAATCATCGATTTGAGAATTGAAACAAGGCCCTCTGTGCGACAAGGAGGTGTTCTGTCACACAAGCGACGCCAGTGCTTGAAACTGGTTTGGAAAACTACTATATGAATGGCATAATATTGTGTCTAACGAAAAAAAAGGAGCCCTTAAATTTACACTTATTTCCTTCATTCAGAGCGAGGGTCTCGTTCTGGCAGGTTTGATGCCTTCATGTAGTAGGCGAGAGATTATTGGTCAGCTGCCAGCTCTTAATAAGATCACGTGCAACGAGACGGCAACAGAGAAAAAGAGTGTTCCACAATAGCCGTAATGGCAACAGGCGGCGCTGAATGACGCTCCCCCGTTTAAATGCACATATATACCCTATAAAGCGGACTAAGGGATGACCGCTACCGCAGCTCCAGTAGTAGAGCATCAGACGCGTTATTTGAACGTCACCGGTGTGATCCCTGCCGGCGGCAAGTTATATTTTCGTGCACTTTTCTTTCTTCACATTCACATTACAATTACTTCTAATAACATCACCGATACTTTCATTGGCGTCATTGTCTGTTCTCATTATTATTCTGGCTAACAAAAAACGAGCCCTTAAATTTGCTCTAGTTTCCTTCATGTTATGGGTCTTTCTTTTTAGCACATGTTATATTTGGCGGCAGAAGCGTACAATCACGCCAGGTGGAAAAACAAACATCCTAACTGCACAACAAGTACGTGTTTAAAGACCCACCCTTACGAAGTCTTCTTACATGTTTATTAATTATCATCAGCAAAAACATCAACAAAGTCACAGGCTGCGCATTTGCGTGTTGCTTTCTGGCGCCTAATCGGTAACTTGCTGATTAGAAGATTGATCAAGTGTGGTGTAGAGGCAACTTCTCAAAAGTGCTTTCAGTAAGTATTCCAGGGTAGTTTGAATCGAGCGATTTCACGTGCGCTCATATTCATTTTATTCCGTCACGGTTGCGGCATTCAACGACAACCGAAGCGGGCCTAGCAGTTAAGAAGGCAACGCGCGCTGTGCCCAGGTACGTTTTTGCGTTGTACTTTTGAAGAAAGAGTACAAGTGTCATCCAAGTTTTTCCCGAAACATTGCAGATCGTGTTCAATTGCATGCTCTGAAATTATAACACAGCAATCAATATTTGGATGTCTGTGGCGAAAGGAACTTAGCGAAAAGTATAAAAGAGGCGGTTACGGAGGAAAGGGAGCTAACTGCGAGCGCAATAAAATTGTTTCGTTTGTTACAAGATAGGTCTTCGAGCTGCAGGTTATGGTCTAGTCGCTGTCAAAGTTCATCGCTAAAATGCAACAGGTCTGCATTGCATGGACACGCCGCAGAAAGCTGCCAAGCTGAGCCATAAAGTATGATGGCTTGCACTGTTGCAGGCGAAATCCCAGTTGGTGGGACAGTACGAAAATGGTTTAATCGAAGGAGTACAGGGCCCAGGACCGCGCTGTCACAACATAGCTACTTTCTGAAGAAACTGCTTCAATACCAGTGTTTACAAGAACGCTCCAGCGCCTAAGAGAAGCCGTATTCCGATACACGGGGTAGATCATTATTCTGGTGAGGCAATTCAAGGTCTTAGAAGCGGATTTCACAGGACACAAACGTCCGTCCGATTCGCGGATGAGAGTGCCCTGCGAATGCTTGTAGCGCCAATAATACATTTTGTTTCCCATTATTGTGGGTTCTTCAAAGTTTCCTGTGTAAAGGGCACGATGTTCGACGTCTTTCTTGGAATTGTGCGAGGAGTCAGAGGCATGAATGCTACGTTTTCTTCTGGAGCTTCCCCACCGCGAAAATGGCAGATGGGGCAAAATGTGAAGATATTAAAGCCGTGGATAAAGGAGACAATAGAACGGCAGTTGAACCCACTCGTGAAGATGCAGATTATCCGGTACAAAAATTACGAGCAACAATGACAAGAAGAATGTTCCTTGAAGGGCAAGTTCATGGCCTGTGAACATAACCGCTGAAGAACTGAGAAGTCAGGGAGCGGACAGCACTTAGTACGATGTTTTAAGGATTAGGATTAGGATTATAATGTTGTAGGCGGCCGGCGGATCCAGCCTTGCGAAATTTGCAGGCAATTGCCCCACCCGGTTTCCTCTTTTCTGAACATATGAAACCAGTGTCCTTCTGAAAGCGAAACGCGGGCATGCTCTATAGAAAGTCGCGCGCAGCGCGACTCAGCCCTGCTTAACCGGTGGCCTGTGAGCTATTCCACCTACAGTGATTTACCGGGCCCCCCATATCTCCACACCACACCCCAACATAAATGTCACTCATCACCAGTCACCTGCGAGGCCTGTAACGGTCAAAAACTCCAAGAGCAGTCGCGACACCTCCTTTCTGAATGTCCAGTGACCACGCGGAAACACAATACCGTTTACACTGTCGTGTGGCGAGCCTAAACGTTGTAGTTCTTCAAATAAATTTTGACGGTCTTTGTTAAGTTCACGACACTTAAGCAAATAATGTTCTATATCACCACAGGTCTTGCAAGCCGGGCACAATGGCGTCGCGGAGTCTGATCTTGTGGAGCCATGCTGGTGTACGCGCTGAACCCGTCCGAATGCGATGTAGCAAAGAGGCCTTTTCCCTTGTTAGCCCTTTCGTCACACATGGCTGGTGAGGTGTCACCCATAAAGAATGGAAATGCCTGTTGACAGCTTTTCTTTAAAGATGTTGATGGTCTCTGGGAGCCTTCTTCGTTGGCCTAAGTTCCAAAGCACTCCGGGCAAGTCTGTCAGCCGCCTCATTACACGATATACCCACATGCGATGGAACCAATTGCAACTTGATGCTTATTCCAGCGCTGCGCAGGTCTTTCAGGATATGTAGTGATCTTTGAGTGCACTGGTCCAAAACCAAAACATGCTTTAGCCGCTGCATAGCAGACTTAATATACGAAAGTAGCACAACTTGTTGCTCCCTACAAAACTTCAATTTCTTCAGGGCTGCCTGAATTGCTACGCTTTCACATTCTGTTGACGAAACAACGCTGTCCAGTCGCGCTGCACAGGACACCTTTAGGGACGGGATCACAAACGCTGCAGCGCTTGCTCCGCGCTCTATGTCAAACGATCCATCGGTGAAAACTATGAGATGGTTGGCGTACTTCTCTTCAATGTATTCAAGCACCGAAGAACGTACTTCTTCTGTTGGTGTGGAGCGCTTGCTGTGCATCCGTGCAATCGTGAACTGGCAGTCGACATTCTTATGTGACCAAGCTGGGTCTTGTCGAAGGTGTTTGTGTCTGGGGAATTCCAGGCCAAGATGACGAAGAGTGTTGAGGGCCACGTAAGCTCGCGATTCCGTACGTCGCCGAAGGCGACTAAGGAGTGCTCGTCCTGGACTCGATTCACTGAGTCGGCAAAGTTGTGTCAGCAGTCGTTGAGAGGCGAGAAGACGCAGCGGCGGAAGACAAGATTCATGAAGCACCTTGGCGCTCGCTGCATGCTTTGGCACTCCCAAAGCAACTCTTAGGCCTTTGCGATGAAGTGTTTCCAGCCGTTCGTACTGCGACTCACTTGGAGAGATCAGAGGCTACTGGAAGAGCACACGGTTGACAATTATTGCCGAGTGTAATCTTATCATTGATGATGGATGGCTTCCCCAGCTTATTCCTGCCATCCTTCGAAGGATGTTTACACGGGTTGACAGGGCTGAAATCGTCTTTTCTACTGCACGTCGCCAATTCATTATGGAGTCTAGTGTGACCCCAAGGAATCTCATGTATTAAATGCGAAGCATTTCTTGGCGAACTTCGGCGACTTTGAGCGTATCTATCTAGCCGCCTACGACTTTGTGCTCTCCTGGCCGTATCGTTAATGGGATTTATACCAAAATTGGTATGGTATAACATGACTGTATGACAAACATGAATGACTGCTGATATCATCAAAATCATGACTAACTTGTCATGAAAAGTATGATTTACATGCCATGACCATAGTGTTCCTGAGGCCGTTTTCTTAAGTTGATATATCCAACAATTGGTACGATGAGACATTTCTGCATAAGCAACAGTAATGACAGGTGGTAATATGACAATCATGACCTGCATGTCATATACAACATGATTTACATGCCACGCTCATGGCGCCCTGACGGCCGTTTCGCTAGCTTGATGTACACCAAATATGGTATTGCGTGACGTGACTCTATGACGACCATAAATGACAAGTGGGAATATGGAAATCATGACATGCCATGTGCAACATGACTTGCATGCCACGCTCATGACACTCTCGTGGCCGTTTCGCCAGCTTGATAAACACCAAATTTCGTAATAAGCGACGTGATTGTATGAGAGCGTAAATGGCAAGTGATCATATGGAAATCATGACATGTCACGTGCAGCATGACTTGCATGCCACGCTCATGACACTCTCGTGGTCGTTTCGCTCGCTTGATATAAACCAAAATTTTAAGGCGAAAGCCTTTAATGTATCTTGCTCACATCCATCCGTCCGTCCGTCCGTCCGTGCCCTGGTACGGTGCCAGGTGGGCGCCGGGGCGCGCAAACGAACGCCGGTCGCGTTGGACTCAACAGCGCTCGCGCTTTGCTTACGTAGCGTCGCTGTGCCCAGCATGCCCAATCATGCAAGGAGGGAGAGCGCGCATCGCGTTCGTTTCTGACTGACCCCGTCAAAGTGGGCACAGACGTTCGAGGGACACACTTGGGAATTTACAAAGTGTCCGCCAAATTAAGCGTTGGAACGCGGATGGCGTTCGCACGATGCGCAAAGCGCGAGAATGCGAACGCATGCTAAACGGAGGCAGATTGGTCTCGCGTCTCGCTGCGATTAGAGGTAAAAAATGAAAAAAGAGAAAACAAGCACGCATTCTATTTGTGCGCCATCCCAATGAGAGTGTAAAAAAATCACAGCATATCCGCGGAGTGAATGATGATGAGTGGGCGAGCTCCGGAGGTACATCATCAAAGACGTGATGGTGGTTGGTTGCATGTGGTCAAACGATATGCATGTGAGACCATATCGCGAAGCCATGTGTTGTATGGCATCACGATCGTAATTGTCATCAGCGTCATCGTTATGACGCATAGTGGGTACATTCCATGTGGTGGCATCGTGATCGCCATCGTCATCAGCGTCATCGTTATGACGCTGATGTGTTGTATGGCACGCTGACGTGTTGTATGGCACGCTGGTTTGTTGTATGGCACGCCTGCCATACAACACGCTAACGTGTTGTATGGCATCGCGATCGTCATCGTCATCAGCAGGTGGCTACTACTACAAACATGGGACGCACGACCCACGGGATAAGGAGCTTCGCCCCTAAAAAAGACATGGCGTAGTCAGTCGAATGGCCACAAGCTTTCGCCCAACACACTTAGGAATGTACAAAGTGTCCTTTTGAGCGACTTGATTGTATGACGAGCATAAATGACAAATGCTAATATGGAAATCATGACATGTCATGTGCCACATGACTTGCATGCCCAGTCATGGCGCGCTCACGGCCGTTTCGCTAGCCTGATATACACCAAAGTTTGTAGTGCGTGATGTGACTGTATATTGAACATAAGTGCAGGTGGTAAAAGGAATATCTTGGCATGCCTGTCATCTACAATGCCATTTACATGCCACGGGCCCGGTCATGATGCGCTTGCGTCCAGTTCGCTAGCTTGATATACACCAAAATTGGTATTGCGTGACGTGACTGTATGACGAACATAAATGAGAGATCCTCACATGTAAATCATGATATGCATATTATGTACAGCATTATTTGCTTCTTGCTGGCTGCTTCGCATTGCATCGATTCCCCCCAGTACGTGGGATCTGCCGGTTTTTAGCTTGCCGAATTGGTGCATCTGGAAGTGATATCTTCATCCTTGTTTCTCGTCTTCGCATACCGGGGAATAGCATAAACCGAGACTTTTCTGCTGATATTGTTAGCCCAACAGATGCGAGATGGGTCTGCGCGGTGAGTACAACCCTTTGACCAATCATTTCCAATCGCTTATGATGATATCCAGACAGGCAGATGCATATGTCATCGGCA
Organism: Rhipicephalus appendiculatus; assembly: GCA_030522465.1. NCBI lineage: Eukaryota > Metazoa > Arthropoda > Arachnida > Ixodida > Ixodidae > Rhipicephalus > Rhipicephalus appendiculatus. The sequence goes on from JALIZH010016551.1 coordinate 176,248, forward strand.
TATATTGATATTTGAACTGCCTTACTGACTATCTTTAGAGCATCGGGTAAACCAGCCATGGCCACATTGAACAACATTGGAGACAGAACACTGCCCTGTGGCACTGCCTCTGGTGATTTTCCTTGAGCTACTCAGCACTGTCCCCAACTTCACCTCCATCGAGCGATCACTAAGAAACGCATGAACAAAAGCGTAAAAGGTGCCCTGTTATCTCCACAGGCACAAGACGAGCAATTATCGCATCCTGGAACACGTAGTCGTACGCTTTTGAAACGTCCAGAAATATTGCCAGCGTTGACAAGCCGTACTCTCGTTTGTGTTCTCTGTGGCTTACCAAGTCTACGATGTTGTCTTGTGCAATCAATCGTTGCCGAAATCCAGTCATACATGATGGAAGAGCCTTGTGAGACTCAATCCACCATGTCAGTGTCACGCGGATATCTCGGAGGCGTGTCTTAGTGGAGATAGATCGGGGGGACACTGGTCGGCTCAGCAAACATGGTTTATTAACCAACAGGAGAAAACTAAGATGAAAAAAAAAACTTAACACTCAATAAAACCAACACAACACCGAAAATCTCGGAAACTACAAACAATTCTACACAAGTAACTAATCAGTTTCGGCTGCACTTAACTGCAGTCTAACTGCCGTCCCTAACTTCAGTCTGGCCACCTAGGCCTCGTCGTCGGATCGTAGCCCTGAATGGAACCGTCTTACTTGGCTCCGTTGCTCGTCGCGTCCAAACTGTGTTGTCCGATGCCGTTGTTGCCGACGATCCTGCTGAAGTCGTCGCTCTGCCGCCTCACGGTCTGCCGCGCTGCCGTAAGCCGCTCCCTGGTCATCGTCAATTACGGGGCAGGTCTCCCTCGTCGATTAGGCCCAGCACGAGACCGGCCTTCTCGAACTGCCGACGTGGCGTCCTGGTGATTGCTGCGGGCCGACGTTGAAGGGGGACTGCGGCGGGTGCGTCCGGAACAGCCGAAGGATGCTGCAGCACCTCCAAGGAGCCTCGCCCGAGCGTCGCCGAGGTCAGCGGCCACGCCAAGGGGTGCCAGCGTCGCGGCCTCCGAAGTCGAACTTCCGCTGCGCCCGTCGGTAGAACGTTGCTACCGATGCGACCGTCTTCTGTCGTGGCTACGCAAGCAATACCAGCTCACCCGACTGGGATCTTCGATTACGGCTCGTGTCTCGCGCTTCTAGCCGTGTGCTACTGGCTGCACGCACTCGTGCCTGTGCCGCAAGCTTCTCCTCCTACTTCGTTTTCTTCTTCGTCTCCTTGCTCATGACAGTCAGCCGAACGCAGGCAAGTTTCTCCATCAGCTTGTCTACGCACGAAGTTAGTGACACTGGTCGATATGATGCCAGCTCCGTCCTGTCTTTACCAGGCTTCAGCACCGGCACGACCCCGGCCATTTTCCATGTTGGAGGAATGTTGCCCGGACTCCCACACATAGTTGAAATACGCCAGAAGGCTACTCCTCAGTTCTGCTGGCAGATTTGAAATCATTTGGTTAATAATTCCGTCAGGTCCAGGAGTGCAGCGTCGACGGAGAGCACTTATGGCTGCCGTCAGCTCCCGCAGCGTAAAAGGTGCGTCGATGGCAGATGCAGAATGAGGCGCAAGTGAAGAAGGTGGTTCACTTTCTCTTCCAATCATATAAACGTCAGCAAATTCCTCAGCTAGAGATGGCATTCATATGTCCTTGAATAGCGCGAGGGCGATAAATGGTCTTAAAGGCTGGGGCGTGCTTCCGACACTATTTACTACTCGCCAGATCCTTGAAAGGGGGAGTAAATACACTTAAACTCTCGCAAAACGCTGCCCATTGTTTCCTCCGAAGCTTTTTCGTGTTTCGCCGTATTGCTGCATTAAGTCGGTTAAACTGAGTTTTCAGAGCTGGTTCGCCACTTCTTCGCATTAGCTTTTTCTCGGCCCTTCTAGCAGCACACAAATTGCGGAGTTTTAGCTCCGGTGCTGGAAAATGTGCCGGTAGCTTAATTATGGTCGTTGCCGCTGCTATACTCGCTAGCATATCCTGAAATATGTCCCCTGATCGATGATCTAGATGCTCTCGGTAGCGATCCCAATCAGTTACTTTGCTGCACTTAGTGACCATCCAATGGTAGACAGAAACATCAATAAATATAGGGAAATCATCACTTCCCATTCTGTCTGGCGCTGTACCACACGTAAGTTGAACGTCACTTGAATGCAAAGTTAGATCAATTATACTTGTACACGCTGGGGGGTCTAAAGAACGTTACATTGCCATCATTCGCAATGCATAGGTCTAGCTTATCAATGGCACTTTCCAGACAACGTCCACGTGCATCCGAACTCTTGTCACCCCACGACGTGTGATGCGCATTGAAATCACCACACACGATGACACAGATCTTCTAAAAACTTTTCGGTGTGAATTTTCTTGTGAGGAGAAACGTACACAGATGCAAAACTGACTTTGCGGTTTCCTATCTGTGCCCTGATCGCAGAAACTTCTACAACATCTGTACACAAGTCGGCCACATTTAGTGCTACTTGTGGTATCTGTCTTCGAATATACACGGCGGCACTTCCATTTAGGAAAGACGTTATTGTAAGGTTCTTGTGGGTGACGTATCCAGTGATCGATCTTTGTCTCGGTAACCCAGCCTCCAACAGAGCCAAAATCAGGATTTCATATTCTCTCAAAAACAGGTTTTATGAAAGGCACTTTTCGGCGATTTAACGTACACTGAGACTTTGCCTCCGGCATTCTACTGTGGGTTGTGCACGAAACAACCAAGCAGCACAGATTCTAGTGCCAGTACGGCCTGCAGCATGGTCTTCGCGGTACATGGCGCCATTGTCGCTAGGCGAGAACGTAGAGCGGCAAATAGAACTCGGATGATATCCGCAGTGTTATGCACATTTTCCTCATTTCCCTCTGTCTTCTGCTCATATTCTTGTCTCAGTACTCCTGCATAGAAAGCTTGTGTGGAAATGTCCTGAGAAGTCTTAGGCGGTCTGGCTGGTTCTTTTCGCTTGGCTCACGTTGCCTGAAGTTTGCAGAGAGCATACTTCCGGCTGAACGTTACGCACAGTTTTCGGCACAGTTGCCCTTCTGTCTATCATCAGAGGAGGAAAGTGCTCAGGATTTGGAGCAGCTGCCGAGGCAGTAGGTGGTTTAGGCCCCGTAAGAAAGGCGTCTATGAAGCGCACTCACTCGGAATGGGCATCCACTGTAACTTGCGGGATAGTCACTATTACAGTTTGCACATTTAAAGTCCGCCTTGCAGGTTTTGAAGTCATGTGGGCCTCCACACCGTTTGCATCGAAGCTCTCCTTTGTAGAATTTCGTGACATGACCAAAGTGTTGGCATTTAAAGCACCTCGGTGGTGGCTCCGTGTATGTTTTTAAGTTAAGCATCAATGCTACAGAGCTTCAGTTGCAGGTGCTAGTGTTTCTTGGAAGGCGTATGTCGCGTTGACCTACCAGCCCTGATGCCTATGCTTCCCTGTAACAAATTCACACGGTCCATTCATGTATATTCTGAGACGGTAAAAGCCAACTTCCTCTTCTGAGTCAATTATAATGGTTCTTTTGATTCATTATTGAGTATTGCCTTAACGTGTAGTGTGGCGTTCCTGGAAGGGATGGTGTCAGCCGATGAATCGTTCCCACGCTAAATCGACTTGGATTGGATTACAAGACACGGGCCTCTGCGGGGAGTGCGTTCTGCCACCGGCCGACTTGCACCAAAAAGGCTGCGTCAGCAACACGCTTTTTCGTGGAAGGAATATTTATTGGTTTGCGATGGCGACTTTGGCAGTCGCAAGATGAATCTATACATGTTTTGACACACCGGCGCTGTGGTTACCGATAATATGCGGCATCAAGCACGAGACTATGTCCCAGTTTGTAGGAATCTACGTTGGGTTTATCAGGATGGGACCGCAAACCCAATTTGCTGCAGTTCTAGCAGAAGTTGCATCACTGGGTTAAAGGGGCCCTGCAACAGTTTTCCGAGTAGCCATGGAATAGATTCACTATAGCAGCTTATTTCCTCACGAATTCACCACAGCAAACATTTTAGAATTCCTACAGTAGGAACGGAGTTACCAAGATTTGTCGCAGGATGCAATTGCATTGTCTTTTCTCGTCTTGATGAAAGTGCTAGAAGCTAAGCAGGGAGGGATGGCGTGGGGAAGAAAATACTTCACGTGCGCCTCGTGACCTTGAGCACTTTTTCTCCTTTCTATGTTCGAATACCTGGCTTTTCAGTGCGATCGCGCGTGCACGCGTGCACACGTCGTGGCCTGCCATGGCGGCCCCAGTAACGACCGAGCGCGCCATGCTGAAATCAGCCAAAGGCTGATACAGTGGCTGTGACGAGTGATTTTTGAGCTTGTAGCATAATTTGTCGAGAGAAAGGAAATGAACTTTTATCTCACTTTGAGAATGTATTGTGGATACAGGCGGCGTGCTGCGCTATATTTCGCTCGCGTGGTTTCTTGGGAGCATCGACTAGCCATCGGCAGCGTTTTCTGACTATGCTCAAAAAGTGGTGCAGAGCCCCGTTACGAGAAATCGACATATTGTAAAATCCGCCCGTACATACAGAATATCAAGAAAGTTAAAAAAACTGCTCTGCGAAATATTCAAGGCCAACTGTAGTGTAGGGAAGATGCAGCTTGCTGTGGTGTTGAGTTTCCGAGGGCAAGTTTGCCATCGGAAACATGATACTGGTATGAATGGTCATGAAGGGCTAAGAAAGACTGCGACGAGATTTGCGCACGAATTTTTTTTTTCTGTGCATGCACAGTGACGTGAATTTGTTGGCGAAGTTTTGTGAGAAATGTCAGAGAAGTACACAAAAGGAACAAAGAAACAGATTAGCTGAAGTATTTAACGACATTGCTGTAGATTTTATGTGTAGGGTGATGGTGTAGGCGTGGGGTTGTCAAGCATGGTGGTCCCAGGGAACCCTCCTAAGCTTCAGTAAAGCCATGGAGTGCCCCCGGCCCACCCCCCGCTTTCATGGAATAATTTTTCATCGAGTTTGCGCTAGATTTACAAGCAATCAAATCAAAAGCAAATGTATATAAGAATTTGTCACATACAGGCAACCGAACTCACTTTCCTTGCACCAGCAAATTGATGCGAGGAGGAGTCAAACTCAGGGACCGCCGCACGTCGGATGCTGTATTCAGCCTATTCATGTGCTTATTTTTTTCGATAGGCTAGGGTCGAGAATGCCTGCTCTCAAACATATGTTGTTGGAAATTGCTGCATCATGTCCACTGCATTATCTTCAGCACCTGTCTTGAAATCGTAGAAATTCGCAGGGGGGGGGGTATTATAATGCCTATGAGATTCAAGCGCGAAAGCTTAAACACTGGGCGAGTTTTGGGAGTCTGGCTGGCTGCAAGCTGCTGGCGGGATTTTTCGCGCCGCTCGCGCGTTTCTTTTATGGACTGGGATGTGCTTATTGACACTCGGGTGTAATAGAGGTCCCTTAGATTGATCTCACATCAGGTTCACCATCTAAATGACTGTGCGAGTGCGGAACTAGGTAAAATTCATCAGTGGCTAGCGGAACTCCAAGCAGGTGCCTGTTGAACCCCCCATGGAACGCACATTCAGGTGTACCATGGTGTAGGCAATTGAGTTACCGCTGATGGCTTTACCAATGACGGTCTTGTCACTTTTCTTTTTGTGACGTTGATACTTTTTATTACTCAGGTAATAAGTGATGAGCGCAGTGATAATGGGATGGAGTGGACCACAGTACTGTGTATGTCGGTGACGTGCAGTTAAGCGTTTCACCGGGCAGTGAAGTGTGGTGCATAACAGTGAAGTGTGTGGTGCCAGCGAGGACGGAAGGATTCGTGGTGTCAGCGTGTTCTGCTAATTGTGCGGAAGTCTAAACGAGGAGGTTGATAACCTGGCAGCAGGTATCATCTGAGCCTGATTTCAACCCGGCAACCGTGCCCGATCATAATTGGTTACCTCATATTATCAATATGTCACAGCGAAACTATATGGCCCAAAAAGTTTCGCCAATGTAGGCCTCGTATGGTCCTATTATCAAATACTTCCAGAAGATATCGCAAACAGGGTGAAAGTGGCATCCTTCAGCATATTTGAGATCATTTGCTGCCGTTTTGAATGACAGTCCAGGCGGACATTTCAATGCTTGCACAGTTCAGGCGGACATTTCATGCTTTGCTCAACAACATATTCGTCGGAAGCAGTTCATCAAATGAGCACAATTCACATTGGCAACGTGTTCCAGCACCAGGACAAGGAACATTTGTCAGCAAAGACAAGTGCGTATATAGTACCCACGAGTTCACCTTTCCTTGCCCTGTCATGGTGGTCTCCAATATTCATCCCTCCACAGACAGAGTTAGAGATGTTGAGAAGTTCCCATTTGCGAATACCAAATGTCACCTGTGTGAGTTCCTTGGTGTCATGAAATAATACCAGCATTTTATACCTTGATGCCGGTGTAGTCTACATCCTCTCCACTTGCAGCTATTGGTACACAAAAGTGATTCTATTGAGCTCCCCTAGACCAAGAACACCCTATCAGCCTCATGAAAATGAATTCTTGGCAACATTAATATATCACCAAACATCAAATAAGAATGCCAGACTGCATAATCGTGGACCTCTTTAGTGCAACTGCGGGCACCATATTCACTAAAAGAGTATATATGCGGACATTCGCTACCTTTTTCTGAAAATTGACACCCACTGAGCAGCATTACAGCATTTTTGTGGGAAGAGTGATGTAGCAGTACAATATTTTCATCATTACATGGAAGGCGGGGAGTTCTTTGCCATAAAACGCATGTCTATAAGTTAAAAATTTTAGACAATAGCAGGAAAGACGAATAAGAGACAAGCGAGCCTAGGCCCAAGCACGCGCCTGCATTCAATTTGCTTTAGTGTTTGACCCAGCATCAATGAAAAGAAACTTTCTTAGTGTGGCTCCGCTTTCTGGATCTCAAAAGTATTTATTTATTTATTTATTTATTTCAAGGTACCTTACAGGCCCCATGGGAGGCATTGAGTAAGGGGGGCAATGCACAAAATACATGTATGTATACATATCAAATGAAAAAAAAATACAGCCGTAAATACGTGCCGTAACCAGGAAGAGAAGACTCCGGTAGATGAAGCTAGCTCCCAGAAGAGGACGGCCGATCTGCGCGGTGAACGCGATGACGCAGGGAGAGAAAAGAAGGGTTCATGTCAACACGAGTCATTCGATATTCAACGGGACGACATAGATATGGTACGAAGGCAATACCTTATGTTTCGAGCTGTGGTGACCAGGATCATCAACATCCCGACTCTTATGTAGATGAAACCAACGCCAACTGGTCAGCTAACTGATCACTTAAGCCACTGAAGATAAAGAGAACGATGCTTACAGAGCTTGACAGCCAAATAGAAAACATGTTACTGATGATAACGCTGGGGATGAGTTCCATAGCGTCGGGCAAAACCGAGATTCAATTGTCCTCGCGAAGTCCCTCGTAGAGCACTGCACGGGCCGGCATTTTCGGCCCGGGCCCGGCCCGGACTCGGAAGTTGTTTAAACTTACCCGCCCGAGCCCGGCCCGGTGATTCAAAGCGAGACCCGGGCCCGGTCCGTGCCCGAGGAAAAAATTCGCTTACCCGGCCCGGCCCGGCCCGACCGCAGATCGGGCCCGAAAGCAGGCCCGAGCCAATAATCAAGGTGGTGTCACCCGAACACGAAATAGACAAGGTGTTTTATTAAGTGGCATATATCTACGGTTTGGGGGGCGCATGCTTTGCTAACAATTATACTTTAACCTATGGTAATTTCTTGTAAAAAAGGGGCTCATGGTAAAACAGCTGAGCTGATATAGTGGATGCAATGAATGTTTGCTTGGCAGTGGTACACTGTACCTACTTTTTTTCTGCAAATACTATGGCGATGCAATCAAGCCTTGGACGGACACCCGTCGGGTCTGGAACAATCAATGAATAAAAAGACGAGGACACCGACCAGAAGAGAATAAAGATGCGTTGTTGCGACTGGCCTGCTGCTTAAGCCGACCAGCGAGTAGCGTGGTGCCGATCGTAGGGGTCGAACCACGGCCCATGGATGTCAGGAGCAGAGAGCAGAGGCAGTGAGCGACTCGTCAGGAAGAAACTTAGCAGAAGTTTATTTACATCATGAAAGATGAGAGATTCGTGTCGAGCGAGAGCTCGACGGCTCGTTATATACAATTCATATTATTTGTTAGGGGAAATGCTTTCATTAAAATGTCCAATCACTGCACGAGTGACCATTTGAAGGCAACGTCCCTCCGACACACATGGTTACCGCCTCCAAGGGGGCGTCCTCTTAACCTTCTCTCCATAACCGCTTCGAACGAAGAGAAAGAGAGGGGGGGCGGTCCTTTCTTCATTACTGTCAAGTTTTGACGAACTATGATGTCACTCCGCACCTGCATACCACTCGGCGCAAATGCAGGTTCCCCGAAAGAGATGTCAGCAGAAACACTCCATCGCGTGCACATTCCACCACCATCGCATTCCTCATACTTGAAAGGCGAGGACCGCTCCTTTTCGGACATCGATGCTGCTTTGCACGTGCAGGTAGAAGCGCCTGGACAGGTGTAGGCGAGTGCAGGTATAAACGACAAACACGTTCTCCGCAGCGAGAGGTTGAGGTTGTGTCCCAGAAGCCTGAAAGAGTCTTTTGTGGATGGTTGGCGCTAATCCTTGGAAACGCTTTGTAACAGCGTTGACGTTGCGGGACCTAAAATGGGAACCTTGTTCACAATCGTTGTGAACAAGGCTCCCGTTCTGTGCGCCGAAACGTCAACCATTGGGATCTTCAAAAGCGTTTCGCAGCAGATATTGAAGCAAGGAAAGAGATTTGCCGCATACGTTCAGTTTCAATACCGAGCGAAATAAAAACGGAGGACACAAGGAATTTTTTATGGCGCGACAGAAAGCTCACCCCTTCGTAGTGTTTGTAACTGCAGTAGTTAATCCCAAAAGCACGTCGTTATTTTACAAGCAGTATTTTTTTTATCTGAAAGGCTCTAAACACACATGTACCTTTCCTCCAGCAACGCTGAGAATTGATAGCGATGCCGCCAGCCCTTCTTGCGATTTGTGAAAGCTGTCGTCGTTCTGCTTTCGTCGGAGTTCCTGTAACTATGCTTAACTACCTTTGTTCCGAGCTTTTTCAACTATTTTTTGAAAATAACAAGCTGCTACAATGAAATGATGTGGCATTATACACCTTCCCTGTATTTATACCGCGTTGTGTGCGCCTGCGCCCAAGGTTGCCTGCGCCTGTGTCATGGGTGGCTTGTACCGGCGTCGCTACTCTCTCGAAGCACGAGCCAAGCCAAGTCACCGAAAACGTCACTACGCATATGCACGGCCGCGCCGAGTAGCAGTGTGCGTCATTTCTGAGACGAAGTGTACGTAGCAAAATTATGTCGTTTAAAAATCTTAGCGACCTGCAAACTGCGTGCACGGTTGCATGAGCACAGCTGAAAAAGTTTCTCAAGACGCGCTGAGGAGCATGGTATCATTACGTCACGCGAAGGCAGCGCCGCTTTAATGCATACTACTAACGCAGGCCTATACGTTCATTTTTATGGAGTAATATCTTTTAATATAAAGAAACGAACAATATTTCAATACCAACAAAACGATGCTCGGCCGTCTACAACATTCAACGGTCACATGACAGAGTACATCGATTCGTTCATGTATTTGACACCAGGGGCGCCAAAGGTCATTTTTTCTCGTCTTTAGATGAAGAAATGAAAATATAAATCGACCTCTCACGAAGACAACAGGGTTGGTTTGAGTCAGTGCGATGCACAATCTTTCTGTCAGTGAGGTAATCTCAGTTCATGTTCTGGGCAGTTGTCGGTCCCTTTAAGGGACATCAATCACATGGCACGGAATTCGTAATTGTCTTTTTTTCAAGCCAGGCATTTTGTAAGTAAATTTACATTGACCGAGGGCCTTGTTTATTGGACCTATGCAATACCTGCACATTTCAACGTTGGTGTGGCAGTATCATGTATCTCCCCACACTATATAGTGCAGGGATCTCAAACACGCGGCCCGCGGCCCGCACAGGCCTGTCTTCGTCCGTTCTTTTTTTCTTTATAAGTACTGCCTTTAGCTACATAGGCATGACAGGCGTAAAGGATTTTCTTATGAGACACGCCATGTCTCCAACATGCGTTCATACATAACCGTGAAAAGAAAGTCTATATTTCAGAATCGGCGTCTAAATTTTAGTCATTTTGTGGATAGGTACATATATGTTGTTGGAATCTCGCCACCAAATACGCTTCGGAAATGACCGATATATGAGGTATGGGAAATGTATTTCAAATGGCAAAATCAGGTGACATTTGGTACAACCTATTCCCCACCCCCAGCTCTCCTACCCCCTGCCCTGACCCTTGCGGAACTACATTTTCGTGAATGCAGACCGTTAGCTGGTACGAGTTTGAGACG